>JAFVLL020006106.1:0-172170 GCA_021397915.2 Tor tambroides | reverse complement strand
GGTAATCCACTGTGAAATTGGGTGCTATTAGATTAAAGATTGATTATATTTGTAATTGCATGAATTATTTTGCAATGCTGCCTATCCGGATGTCTGTTCATGACCCAAATCAATATTATTTTCTTTTACTTGTTTTTAAATGTACAAACTAGCCCTCCATTCGGTTATTATGTTTTGTTTCTGAAGTTGTAAAATACTCAATACTACTTATTATTAGCATCTGGGATTTTGTTGTGTGGTTGAACCTGCTTTCAGATTTTAGAAAAAAAAATGCTATAAATTATAAATCATAAGTAGAATGAACTGTAGAAATTTCCTTGTATGGGTAGACATGTCTAGTTATGTCACATAACCTGTATTTCAAAAACAACAGCATATCTGAAACACCATGGCATTGGGACAGTTCCTAAGCAAACATAAATCTTTTCTCATTTTAACTTCACAGTGTTTATAATTTGGGTTAAATAAGATGGGATTAGTTGCACTACATCACTAGCTGTGTTAGTTTGTTCCCCACCGACATGTTTGCAATCCATTATTAAGTGTCCTTGTCATTTAATAGTGTTATTTTATCATTGAAGTACTGAATGGCTAAAACTGCCTCTTTGTGAAATACTGTAATTTTATGACCATTGAATTATTATTATTATTGTGCTTTTCATCTTTTAAGTGTATTATTTGTTCTGTATCGTTGATCATATCTGTGAGAATGAGAAACAGACGGAACGATTTTTGAGTATACAGTGCCAAACTGTTGTCAGGTAATACCAAGATAAAACATTAAAACACTGTAAGCAACAGTTGGGAAAACGGGGAAAGAAAAAACAGTCCTGCAAAATAATGATCACAGATATGCCTCTCTCTAAGGGTTTGAATCAGGCCTGAGACATTTTTATGAATTTCATTGTGAGAAGGGCATGCCTTTTCTTGCATGTATTTCACAAAATGAGCTCTGTGTGTTCGTTAGCATTACTTTTACGTGAAAATTACCAGGACAAGAATCTCTAGAGGTGGACGACTGCACATGCTGCCTTTGGACAGAAGTGTTATTTAAAATCATTTAAAGCAAATCCCACTGCCCAGCATAAGGGAAAGGAAAAAGGGGAAAGGGAAGTGGTGTGTGGCCAAGTATCGTGACCCATACTTGGAATTTGTTCTCTGCATTTAACCCATCCAACCCACACAGTAGTGAACACACACCCGGAGCAGTGGGCAGCCAATGCTGCGGCACCCGGGGAGCAGTTGGGGGTTTGGTGCCTTGCTCAAGGGTCTCACCTCAGTCATGGTATTGAGAGTGCTGGTTATTCACTCCCCCACCTTACAATCCCTGCTGGACCTGAGCCTTGAAACCACAACCTTTGGGTTACAAGTCCGACTCTCTATCCAGTAGGCCACAGCTGCCCCAAGCAGCTGTTGAATCTCGGTACAAATGCCACCATTCACGCTGATCTGAATTATTCCAATAAAACGGGATTCTGGTATTCCCGTCTGTCAGCTCACAGTATGGGTTGCGTTCTGTATTGATCATTATGGGTTTGATCTTCTTGGAAGCATGCAAACAAAAGGTTGTCCTTGGCGGATTCTCAATTGTGATGTGTTGGGAAGTCTATCTTTGTGAAATCTGAGCAAAAAGGCCATTGGTGATAGAGGCTCTTGATGTAATGAAGAAAAACCTCGGGTAGCATCCACAGGCTCACATTGTTTTGTGGCCTTTTAGGGTGATTGTTTGAGCTGTCGAGTAGTTCTCTAAAAGCTACATGTACTATTTAGGGTGCATCTGAAGTGCCCTGTCCAGAATTAAAAGGCTTTCATTATCTAGGTGAACAATGACTGATGTGCACGAAGTAATTAACAATGCCAGAGAAAAGAGTGCTTCAGACTAGCTGATATTGTTGATTGATTGTTTCTGGCTAAATGAAACGTACTGACCATCTCACATGTTTAATACGGTGCCTTTCTGTGTGTTTAACATTTAATGGGATAGTTCACCCCCCCAAAAAAAAGTCCATACAGGGAAGGTCAGTGGGGTCTAAACATTGACCCCATTGATTTTCATTGCATTAACAATAACATGTTGAAACATTATTCAAAATATCTTCTTTTGTGTCCAAGTGTCATGTGAAAGGCAGTCATACATGTTTGGAATGACATGAGTGTGCATAAATGATGCCAGAATTTCCATTTTTGGATGAACTGTCCCATTAAGTAAGCAATTGTTACGGCCAGATCTCAGAAGAGCACTTATTTTATCTCCTAGTTTGTACATAACTGAATAGGCCAAATTACCATACAGAGGTTATTAAAAACAGAAAACAAGCAAAAAGCTGTTACTGCATTGCGTAAATAGAAATCGGAAATGTGGTACTTGCATTGCATTGTCAAATACATGTACACCTGTGTTAACGATTACAAATCCGGTCCTTGGTTTTGATTAACTGTAATCCATAACGTGTCAGGGACAGCGAAATCTGTACAAAGGAAAGTAGAATTGTATATAAGCACAATGAGGTCCCAGTGCAGGCACTAGAATAGTCTTATGTCTTGGATTTGACATAAACCTAGTTGGGACCTTTTGGTGATACAGTATGTGCACAATCAAATAGCCTGTCGGTTGATGGATTACTGTGTATAGATTTGCATGTGATGACAAATTATTGTTTAGCAGATTCAAAATGAAGCACCAAATGACAGATATTTTTTTGTGTGACTCTGAGAATGAAAAGAAGTAGACTTGGTACTAAAATATTGTAAAGTATTTTAAGGAGTCTGTTATTTTAGAAGTTCTGCTTTGCTGACTTGATGAGATTTTTTGCCATATTTCCATGGACTAAAAGGATTATTTCTATTGCTGACTATATTTCGATGAAAGAGAAAATATATTTATGTGCAAATTTCCATGTAGAAAAGAAATAAATCTGTAAAAATCTGCTTGACTAATTACTCAGTCAAAAAAAACCAAAAAAAAAAACAACAACTAAAAAGAGAAAGCGAGGCAAGCTTTCTGAACGTTTGTTTTGTTTACCTGGATCTCTTTGTTCTAGATCTACTGAGCCTTGAGGGACCAACCAATCTAAACAGTTATTTTCATGTTATGTTTTTCCAACTAGTCAATAAAGAATGATGCATTATGACTTTGCCCAAGTCCTTTTCGTTTTTTCATCTCAAGATCAGGAAATTGTCGGCTCGCTCCGGCAAACCGTTATCAGCACCTGTCTATGTTCCACCCTGCCGTTCTCCATCTTAGGTGCTGAAATATCCCTTTGGGAACATCAAATATTCATATCAGCCAAGCTAATAAATTAAAGATGGCTGTACAGTCATTATGATTCTAAATCAATAGCAACCCCAGGTAACCAGGGAGAATGGGAAAGGGCCTTTATGCTTGTGATAGCGGCTATCAATCATTTGCGCGACGACACAAACAAAGACCATGACACATCCTATTTATTCATGTCCCTCTGCTGTACTGAATGTTCCTCATCTGAATTGAAGATGACCAACTCTGTGGATGGTCACAGGCTTCTGAGATTCATTTCTCCACTGGGGACCATATGTTTGATCACAATTCAATTTGACATCAAAACTTGAACATACACAAAATAATTATTAGCTGTGGTGAGGGAAGATATTTGCCAAACAAAAAATATTCCTAAGTATTCTAGTCAGAAATTGGACATGAAGTCCTCTCAAGTTTATTTAGATATATAAATAACTATGTAGCCTAATGCATTTTGTATGTATTTCCTATCGCAAAAAAAGCATTTATTTAAACTAAGTTCTGCAATCGTCAGGAAGCTGCCTATCTAGATAGCAGAGTGAATGTATACAATGGAGTGGGTATGTTTATATGGTTGTCAATTAATGGGACACTACGTTTTATTCACAATCTATCGGATTTTGACTAAATATCATCGAAACATTTTGGCTTTAATAATGTTTCCCCAAAACATGGGTAAGAACAAACCTGCTGCATTTTTGTTCTTTCAGGAACAAAGCACTTGAACATGACATACTTGTAATTAACCCTTCGCAAAGACCCACCCCCTTAGTTACTGTTGCTACATCCAACAAGCCATGCCGCTCTCGTGCCACACATCATGTTCGCAGTGAAAAATACATCGCAGAGCAAAGGGGAAACTGACAACACGCCAACAGACAAGATAGAGCAGGTTACTACTGGTATGAAACAAAGCCTTAGCTTTCGAATTTTGTCATTTTTAAAGAAATTCAAACAATAAATACAGTTGTGTGGCTCTTTAACGTGTTGTGACAGATCACTGTAGCACATCAGTTCAAGCGGCATGTGAACCGATCATCCCTTCCTCTTTACTAGTTATAGCATGAAATATACATGAATGAACATCAGAAAGTATATTATTTCACCTGCGGAAAGACGTCAATACACACAAGTTTTCAAATTTAAGTCCACGGATTTAAACTTGTCAGACAAAATGGTGGATTTGACATTATGACTGGTCAGATTGCCTGTCAATCAAGCTCCCTGCGAAGGGTCAATTATGATTTTAGAAGTGGGAAGTAGGAAATTTCTGATAGCACATGAAGGTAACATTAATATCCAGCAACATTTAGTTTGTGTAAAAAAATGAACCATGATTTGCTACTAGAGAGCATTTGATTGGACAAAAATCAACGTCACAAAAAACGTCACACACCAGTTTGTTCTTCAATTTTACTTTAATTATATCAGGGCTTTAACAGTTAATTTTCTAAACTTTTTAGTAGAACATTACCTAATAAACATGACCAAAGAGCCACAGCACTCTTTAAATCTTATTTGAGTAGAGTACTTTCTGCATGGTCTACACATGCAATTTATTGCATTTTAAGCTAATTGAAACCTCATTCAGTACTTCGGAAAGGAAGGCTAAGAGAAGAAAAAACCTCGGCTCACCCTTAGAAGCTTGGCACTCATTAGGATGACTGTACCCTGTGAAGTGTGCTTTGTGTACATATGCACCGCTCGAGGCTACAGAATACGATGTGCTTCTCATCATCACAGTGATAGCACATATGGTTTCATTGGAAAGCGTCCTCTAACGCAATAATTCCGTAGTGGTCTACTAAGAGCAAACTGTCTAGAGACGAGGGGATGGGTTGCCCTTGCAGACTTATCTGCACATAGTTCATTTATTCCTAAAATGGAAGCGTCAACTGTGCCTAGAACCGCTGTGAGAGTCGAAGACGCAGGAACAAATGGTGTCTGAAATATCTCTGCTTCTTGAAACACAATATCCTGTGCAATCCATTAAGCAGAGATGGCCAGTGAGTCACCAGCAATGCACAAATTAATGGAGATGAAATGTAACTCACTCCCCACCCCATCCCATCCCATCCCATCAGCAGACAGAATGGTACTTTGCGAGAGCACAGCATCAACATTTCAATCTGCCCATTCCTTTCTGCAAGGGAAAGAGAGCGAGAGATAAAATGCGTGGGAGACACCGGTGACTCAGACTGGATAAGACACACTTTTATCAGAAGGTCACTCAGGCTCTCCTCGCCAATTAAGCTGTGCTGAAAATGTTAAAAACTGGTTACTGGACTTTTTGACGTACTAGACTTCAGAAGCAACGGAATATATGAGCCAAAAACGATCCGGTTCCCATAGGAAAGGAAAATTACAACTGAGATGTCTTTCATATCTCAATTGTTTCTCCAGTATGTATATGTGCGTGCGTGTCTGTGTAAAAAAAAAATTATATATATATATATATATATATATATATATATGTCACCAGTTCATCAGCTCCTTTCACCATGCCTGTCACAAAACCAGTCATCTCAGCACACAAAATTTCCCATCATCCCCTCTGGCTACTACCTATGTGCACTCAACAATCACCACACCTGTCTGCCATCAGTCTCATCAATCCCTCTATATAAGCCAGCACCATACATGTGGTTGTCTGGTCTCGTCATTCAGTATGGAACTTCTTACCTGTGGATTACTTGCCAGTGCATCAAACGGTCCCGACCTTCGTCTTCTTCTGTCATCTGTGTATCACCACCTACCTATCTTCAGCCCTTGAGCAACTCCTCTCCAGAATGTGCACAACAGATAAGACTATCATTCTCATGCCAGTATCATCACAATAATGATCTGCTAACCAGAAACTCACCTGCTATCTGCTTGAGTGTTGTTCAATAATCTGTTCGTACTATTACCTGTGTTTGCATTCTTCTGTTCCGTGACAGTATACTATATTTGTACATTGTACATTTTTTTTGTATGTCTAACTATACACACACTCATATACACTGCTAAAAAAAAATTAAAGGAACACTTTTTAATCAAAGTATAGCATCAAGTCAATTAAACTCCTGGGATATTGATCTGGTCAGTTAAGTAGCAGAGGGGGTTGTTAATCAGTTTCAGCTGCTTTGGTGTTAATGAAATTAACAACAGGTGCACTAGATGGGCAACAATGAGACGACCCCCAAAACAGGAATGGTTTTACAGGTGGAGGCCACTGACATTTTTTTCCCTACTCATCTTTTCTGACTGTTTTTCACTAGTTTTGCATTTGGCTAGGGTCAGTGTCTCTACTGGTAGCATGAGGCGATACCTGGACCCTACAGAGGTTACACAGTCAGTCCAACTCCTCCAGGATGGCACATCAGTACGTGCCATTGCCAGAAGATTTGCTGTGTCTCCCAGCACAGTCTCAAGAGCATGGAGGAGATTCCAGGACACAGGCAGTTACTCTAGGAGAGCTGGACAGGGCCGCAGAAGGTCTTTAACCCATCAGCAGGACCACTATCTGCTCCTTTGTGCAAGGAGGAACAGGATGAGCACTGACGGAGCCCTACAAAATGACCTCCAGCAGGCCACTGGTGTGAATGTCTCTGACCAAACAATCAGAAACCGACTTCATGAGGGTGGCTTGAGGGCCCGATGTCCTCTAGTGGGCCCTGTGCTCACTGGCCGGCACCGTGGAGCTCGATTGGCATTTGCCATTGAACACCAGAATTGGCAGGTCCGCCACTGGTGCCCTGTGCTTTTCACAGATGAGAGCAGGTTCACCCTGAGCACATGTGACAGACGTGAAAGGGTCTAGAGAAGCCGTCAAGAACGTTATGCTGCCTGTAACATCGTTCAGCCTGTCCGGTTTGGTGGTGGGTCAGTGATGGTCTGGGGAGGCATATCCATTCGAAGGACGCACAGGCCTCTACAGGCTAGACAATGGCACCCTGACTGCCATTAGGTATCGGGATGAAATCCTTGGACCCATTCTCAGACCCTATGCTGGTGCAGTGGGCCCTGGGTTCCTCCTGGTGCACGACAATGCCAGGCCTCATGTGGCGAGAGTATGTAGGCAGTTCCTGGAGGATGAAGGAACTAATACCACTGAATGGCCCCCACGCTCACCTGACATAAATCCAATAGAACACCTCTGGGACATTGTTTCGGTCCATCCGACGCCGCCAAGTTACACCTCAGACTGTACAGGAGCTCAGTGATGCCCTGGTCCAGATCTGGGAGGAAATACCCCAGGACACCATCCGTCGTCTCATTAGGAGCATGCCCTGACGTTGTCAGGCATGCATACAAGCACGTGGGGGCCATACAAACTACTGAGCACCGTTTTGAGTTGCTGCAATGAAATTTCAGCAAAATGGACTAGTCTGGTGCATCATTTTTCCACTTTGATTTTCGGGGTGTGTTCAGCCCTCTGTAGGTTGATAATTTTCATTTCCATCAAAAGATGTGGCATCCTTTCATTCCTAACACATTACCCAGTCCATATCAGTATAGATATCCAGCATGATATTTTTCCCCATTGAGATCTGATGTTTTCAAAGTGTTCCTTTATTTATTTATTTTTGAGAAGTGTATACAAAGCCTATTTCTATTAATATATATCTATAAATATAAAATATTGTATATAATTATTTTACATATATTTTTTTATCTATATACATAATACAATTTTTTTTTACATTTTTAATATCTATCTTTACATGACCACACACACACACACACACACACACACACACATTATACAATATGTAATTACAATTAAACATTTATTATTAATTTATTTATTCATACTGAATTTATTTGTTATTAATACATTTATTACAATAAATAAACAAATAAATAAATACAAATATTTCTCATTATATACCACCAAGACCAAATTATCAGAGCTACTTTTTTCTTCCTACAAATTGGGTATAAATACATTCATATATTTATTGTGTATATTTTGTTTCTCTTAAGTAATTTCATAAGAGAGTTAAGACTGAAAACTAAATGAAACTGAACTGAGTAAAGAAAGAGCAACCTTTATCTTATCTCTTCCTTTCTGTGTTTGTTCTGACGTCACATAAAGAGTATCATCTTCGTTTGAGAACACTTGGAATCAGATAAATCGCTGATGGACATTCAGATAAGTCTGCAAATTTCAAACATTCCTGATCATTAGTACGTTTCCTCCTAGTCAGAGGATACTAATGCTTCCTGCCATGTTATCCCCAACCCTCTTTTACATTCACTATGATGAATGGAAATGGGTGCATAGGGAGCAAGATGTGAGGTGGTTTTAGCAGTTGCTTTCCTAAGGGGCCAGGTAGGCAGAGGAAAGTGGGAACTTGTTAAGAGATTGAACCAGTGCTTATGAATGAGTCATAGGGAGTGTAGCCCACATGAATGGGCAGGTGCCACTGCAATGGAAAAAAGAGAAATAGAAAGAGACATAAAGAGAGAGGGGGATGAGGAGGTGACCGAGAGGCATAGAAAGAGACATAGATAGAGAGAGTGAGAGATCCCTGGAAAGCTGATTAGGATCCAGCTGATGCCCACACATCCACCCACACACTCTCCCTCCTCTGTTTCTCTTCCTCCTCTTATGAGGATGATGAGCGTAGGGTTCCTCTTGTCTGCGTCCACCTCCATAACAGCCCTGTTGCGTCATTCTTCTGTGATTCTTCTTTATCTGTTGCTGTTAAAAAAAAACACTTAAATGGTCCTAATCTAAAGAAAGCACAACCACATAAACATTTAACCAGTGAGGAAAGATTCACATGAAAAGCTTTTCAGCCTTTGAATTTTCCTCCATTACTGAGAGCTATTATATAACTTATATATTTTTAAAAAAAAGATTATACTCACCTTCAAAATGTCTTTTGGGTGAACTGGACTTCTTTGAAACTGTGACTGTCCCCCAAGTCGTCTCGTTTACACAGTTGCTAATTGCTAGGATGTTCTGTGTGATGTTCTGGTGGGTGGTTGCTTACTGACCCAACCAGAAGTTTGAATGATATTCCAGTCTCTAAAGTTTCGTCAATATCACTAAAATTGATCTTTTCATTCATTTTATGAATTACCAAATTCGTAAATGTAATCACTTAAAACTTAAACTTTTCTCAACAGGTCACATGATTTGAGGTATCATTCACTCAGTCTATGGCACAAACGATGTGTTACATGTTATCACAATATCAATTTACTCTAGAAATAGAAACAAATCGAATTGTGATTTTTATGATAAAAAATTAATTAAAATGTTCCAGTGCTTTTATATTGATGTGCTTCTTGCACAATTTGGCCAAATTGTGATTAAATATCAACATGACTATGATTATTTGTAGTATTATAAGCAACCCAAGCACAGAGTGGATGCAGAGATGGAGTTCATTTGATGCAGAATTTAATGCAAAATGAGCTGCTCTGAGACACTGAAAGCACTGGGTCATGATCTTTTCACGCGTAAATAAACACAGTGCCACGTTTCACTCTGAAACACGCATTGCATATATTTGTATCGCAGCCTTTGTGATTTAAAAAAAATCACACTATACATTATTACTATTGCTTAGTAAACAGCATAATATGAATCAGGCATTCAAAATAGATAAACACTTTATCTATTGTAAGGCAAATAGAATTTTTCTTGCATCGCAGTAGCCACGTTTTTACACAATCATCAAAATGTGCATTTAACATGCATTGTTTAAGTCTCTCTTAAGTTTGGGATTAAGCTCTATTTTGAATTTTAAGATGGACTGATGCACAATAAACTGCTTCAGTCTAACCCTGTTAAATCATGACATTCTTTATCGCTGATTTGACAACATTCGCTGATTTATCACTGATTTTGACTGATTCAATTTTTGAACAAATTCTTATTTTATTGAAACAACTTTGACCTTAAGGTAGTGGATAAACATTTGTCAAAACATGGCTATGCAATATAGGAAATGGCTCTCAATTATGTCAAGACCATCATAGAACCTTCCACTCTGAAAAAACAGAATGACAAAAGCACTCTTCACATAGGCATATGTCACAAATCGACCCAGTTTGGCCGTCTCATAATCAGCGGCTGGAAACGACGGGACTGCGATGACAGTAGCACAACAATTGTAAATCTGTGGGTGTAACTGAGCAGCACTGCTAGCTCTTTATTAATTAATTAAAAAAAATGAAATACTTCAGATGCAATGAAGATTCTGCGGAGCTGCTTGATAATGCTGGCCTTGAGTTATTAGCTTGTCTGGCACAAACAGCCCTGTGAGCTGCCGCTTACTGTGAGTTCATTTAAATGCAATTGACCTTTGTGACTGTGGTTTACAGGTGATGGAAGTCATTTCCCTCTGTCTGACACCGGAAAACACAAAAGAATGCATACCAAACCCAAGATATGGCCGTGTTAAAAGAAAGACACAAAGGGGAGCACATTCTATTGTAGAAGTGTGACTATTCCGCTTGCCGCAGAATGACTCACAGTTGCCATGGAAACTTTACCACTCACCACTTTCTAATCGGCTATTTCAACAGCCCGACAGAGAGAACCAGAGCTGAGTAAAATGCTACATGCAGGAAATAATCAACGCATGGTGCTGGACAAAAATGGTGTTGTGACAGAAATTCTAAGTACACTTTTAAAAAGGTTCCAAAAGGCAGTGATGTCACAGAATGACTATTTTGGGTTCCCCAAAGAACCTTTCAGTACCCGGGTTTCCATCCAAAGTTGCGAATTTAACTTATGCGCAAAATTGGAATATCGTATAAAACATTTGCGAACAAGCACCGTTTCCATCCAACGAGTCAAAGAGAACAAAATCATCACTTCCTGATAAACTGCCGCTATAAATCACTAAGAAAAGTAGGAATAGCTACTGAATATAATAATTTTCATATATAGGCTAATAAATTACTTGTGCCTCAGAGCAAGCAGACGAAACACAATGAATGCGGTTATTGCTTTCGGAGGTGGATGCTGATGTTTGTGAACAAAGTCATGCAAGACATTTCTGATAGGCAAATATACAGAAATACTTTGACAGATTTTGCTCTGGCATTTCCGAATGACCATGACAACATTTCAGATGCTGTGGGATGAGATCGGTCCGCTGGTTAGTCAGGTTTTGCTGCCCCATAGCGCAAAGTCATATGACATTTTTTAATGCGCTTGGAGGAATTTATTCACAAAATGCATTTCTATCTCTCATTATTCGCATTAACCCTTTTTCGCACAAGTCAAAAACCACCAAGCAAGCATAACTTTTTTGCAAATTTTTATTCGAAATTCAGTGTTTCCATTACTCATTTCTGATGCGATACTTCAAAATGCGCATTAAAAGCAGGGTGATGGAAACATAGCTAGTGGACAGTTTTTAAAAAAAAATCATCTGAAGAACCTTTTTCCACAATAAAGAACCTTTTCCAGTGATGCCATAGATTGAAGAACCATTTCGCTACCTTTCAGTGAACCATTTTTTCTTGGTGCAAAGAAAATTTTAATAAGAACCTTTGTCCGCTATGAAGAACCTTTTGTGCAATGAAAAGGTTCCATTGAACTTAAAGGTTCTTCATGGAATTGTATATGCCAATATAGAACCTTTATTTTGAGGAGTGTAAATGAAACTGGTTGACAGGTGTTTGGGAACAAGAACAATGGCATGACTGTGAAAGTGGGAACAAAATGATCTGACTAGTCTTAAATAGGTAGTATGATTGATGGAGTCAGCAGGTTTTCTGTACGCTCAAACTGTTATGCAACAAAGAGTTTTTGTCGCCATTCAATTCGAGTCCATTTGAAAAAGTGGTTTGAAGCCAAAAATACGTGTTTGTTGAATTTAGCTTTGTTTGGACCAAGCAATCAAATGTGTAAAAGCACATTGACATTGTAAGTTTGAACACTCACCTCCTTTGGACTAAAATCAGAACACAATTACCACCTTAATGTACAAACAAAATTATCATTGTTCCTTGATTGCATACAACCAAGCATTATTCCAACCCAGGGGGTAAGCTTTTAATAATCAAAACAGGACATTGTGAAAGCAACGAGTTCCCAGAAATAAAATGTACTTCTAGGTGTCCCGCTAGCATTATGTGTTGAGGAACAAATGAACCATTTTAGATTTCTTGCCATTTACTAGGATAATGACACTTCAAAAACTGCATTCTGACTGGTAAAGAAAATCAAGCTTAAATTATGAGCTTGGTACACATAATGAAATGTGTAATGGGGTTGGCCCTGTCTGACCTCATTTTAGATTATCAACTGAGAACTACAAATGCACTGGCAAAATTAACTACTTTTTCAATTTTGAATGGATGGACTATTGCAGAGGTCTCCAATTTGCAGATTGAGGTCTAGGAAGCAAGATTGGCTACAAGTAACCTTGAATTAATTATTTGCACTTCTATACTTGCTAAATACACAGGCTTAGTAAGACTATTCTGGCTATTTAGAATTTAATATTTTAGGGCATATGGCATGCCTTTTTTTTTCCCATTTCAGCATTATTGTTTACTAAAACTAGTAATTTTTTTGGTAATTGAAATTAAGTTGTTACTAAAACTAAAACTCAAACTGAAATTAAATTAAATGTATATAAAAATAAATGAAATCATAATATAGAAAAAAATAATCATTTTAAACAATTTTTGTCACTCATTTAATTTTATAGTAACATAAATTGCCTTCTGAAACACTGCAAGTTACTATTTGCTAAAAAGCAAATATTAGAGACTTGATTTCATGCACTGCTGCACTAAAACTGAAACTACAACCTCTTGCTAAAGTTACCATTTGTTTTATCATATATGAGAACGTGCCTGCAGTTCATCTAAAGTGAGACACTGCTGGCTATTCATTTTAATATATACAGTATGCTTGTCCAACTTCACCTTGAAAGTTTAAAATTGATACCTTTTTCAATCACAGCAGCAGTTGCCAGCAATTCGTGCGTCATGACCTCAAAGAAAAAGTCTTTTAGCCAGCTCTCTGTGTTACACAAACTATGACTAATATTGCTTTTACCTCATCACCAGGGAATAAAGCTCAATGTGTCGCCAATCAGATGCTACATGTTAAATGATGGAATAATGCTTGTCTGAAATGGCGTATGCTTTGGTACAAATCTTAATAAGCAAATGGATACAAGGAAGTCAAAGATCATTGAAAAAAGCTTTTCAGATTCTCCTCAAGGACAAATGACTGTGTGTATTTCTAAGAGGAGAAAGAAAAAGAGAGGCAGAGAAAATTAGATAAACCCAGTGAACATCTATCTATAAAATAAACTTTATTTAACGTTCATTTAAAGGTGTGTTTATACTTGTACTTTGGTTCCCTTGGTTTACTTGGTCTGGAGCAAGAAATAAAATGGTACATTTAGTCCTGGTTCACTTAGTCTTCACACTGTTATTTTTAACACAAACCTAAAGCTACAAAACAAAAGGCATATGGATACTGCCACATCCCAATTGGTTTTATGATGTATATTTTGCAAACTTAAACTGCTGTGTGCTGGATTAAATGCATTTGTTGTATGCATGTACAAATGGGGGTATTTTTAGCTGTTAATTCAATATAAGAGCTTATAAAATGTGTAAAGGAGTCAAAACAGCACCAGCAATTCCTCCTTTGCACACAGAAATCTACTGTAAGGAGATGGTGGTTCCAACGCCCGTACCAAACTATAATGTCAACATATCTATTATTTTATTAAAAAAAAAAACTGTCTTTGGTCCGTGTTGTGTTCATATTTCAGTCGAACCACACCAGAATTTGATTGGAAGCAGACAGAGACCCACTTTTTCAGGGAGTCTCAGCCCGCTTCTTAGGTGTGCACCCATATAGCAGCATTCACACTTATTCAAATGAACCACATTAACTGAGCAATCGCACCAGAGTTCGTTTTAATTGAAATTTAAAGTGTAAATGTGCCCTAAGAGAACATGTAGGTTTGACATAGTTATTTCAGTTCAAACATACAGTACCTGCTCAGAAAACTGCAGTGTTTTCTCAATTAAACCTGAAATGATTGCCACAGCAGATGTCCTCGCACCAAAAGTCATTAACTTCTGAGGGTGATTTGTCTGAAAGGACAGACTAATCTTACCCATGGATGAAAATGTTCTTATGTCCAAGGAGAACAGATTAGCATTTTTACATGAAAATAAACAGTGAGTCATGTTTTGAAGTATTATCATACTGAGGAACAATTCGGCCTCTACTTATGCGGCATAGGTAGGTATAATGAGATTTATTTATTTTATTTTTTTTTTGAACATATGGTCTCTAACGTCAGCAACAAAAGGGTGCAACTATGTGCACGGAAGGTGTGTATATGTTCCCTAACCATTACCTTGTGACAATAAAAGCAAGAACTTTGCCAGTTTCGCAGCGAGTCATCAAACCTTGCTTAGTCCCAAAAGGATGCAAATACAGAGTAAGGTCAAAGTATCTTGATGAGGAATTCAGATAACAGCTGATTCACTCAGACATCATGGTCTTTATGAATATGTAAAAGACTACACCTGATCCATGTTAATCATGCAGAATGTAAATTGCAGCCTCACAAATGCACAAACAAGGGATGCGAAGCCATAAAAGTGAAGAAATTCTAGGATTCAAATGTATTTCCACGCAATTCACTGTGGCCAAAAAGAACATAATAGGAAGACAGACACATGCTGTGCATACAATAACTCGGTGCTAAATGCTGCTCCTCAAGACAAGGACGTTTTCTGAAAGAAGTCATTAAATATGCATATGTTACAGCATGGTGCCTACATCCTACGGTAAATCCCCTTATCGTTGATATCTGCATGGAGCTGTGCTGTTAATTTTAAAGACCCGTCTGCCCTTTTGGTTGTTTAAATATTTATAAAGTTTCTTCTTCTTTCAACCTTTGGCTCATATCCTGCTTCATGTTGAGTACTGATGTGCCCTGTGATTGAAGGGTAATTTATTTAGAAGAGTAAATAACAGCTGCATCCTTCCTTATTCTGTATACTTATAATGATGTTTTAGCACTGAATGAGTGCTATCGATGAAATAAGGATGGACTGGAAATATTGAATACTAGGACTTTATAACTATTCTGGTTGCTCTTCTTTTGAGGAAGAAATGCATTTCAGGAAAAAAAGAAATGCAATTCTGTTTGAAAATATTCTAAATGGGATCATTTCAATAAATAATATCAAATATCAAAGAACAAAAGTTGTATCAAATTTAATTCATTCCTTTATTCTTAGAAAATAACAAAACTCATTACGTTTACCTTTAATGTCAAATAAACAACCAGTCACAACAGGGTATCGCTTTTTGGATCTGACATGACTAAACTAATGACTGTGGTAATGACAGTAAATGAGTCAAATTAACTGAGAAACTACTCCAAATGATTCATACATTTTTGTGATTTGCTAAAGAAACGGCTTATAATGGTCCTCCATGCAGAAATCGGACAGTATGCTTTTATGTGTTTCAATTCAGGAAACACTATTTTAGGGCTATTACAGTATCAGTGAAAGAAGAAACTTGTGAAACAGAATTGAACATGTTCCATTTTTTTTTAATGTTTCAAATTATTTTTTTAAATAATTAATAACAATAATAAAAAAAGTTTCCCCTTCCTAGTGTTCCCTAGGGATTGCTTATGCAAAATAAATAAATAAAGTGTAGGCGTATGCTAGTTACACTAGTGTTTTCACAGTTTGCAGTAACATAACTTTTAAGCTAATAACTTTTTTTATTGTAATGTTCATTAGGCTACATGTTTAGGTGACTGTCACAGAATCGTTTTAAAGGTTTTGAAGGACTTTGGTGACAGTGCTGTATGAGATCAAACAGATTTGACTGTACCTCTACTATTAGTCTCTCTCAATATCAGTTTTCAATATCAGTAAATTGAGTGTAAAATTTAATGGCCCTATGTTTACACAGACTGCCATACACACAAGAAAAGGAATTATTTACTGCAACAATAACAAATGACAACATAGCCTATTTAAAATAACGTTTTAAGTAATGAATAAAATACGATTTTATAAGACAACAAAATAAGACTGTT
Organism: Tor tambroides; assembly: GCA_021397915.2. NCBI lineage: Eukaryota > Metazoa > Chordata > Actinopteri > Cypriniformes > Cyprinidae > Tor > Tor tambroides. Next base: position 155,835 of record JAFVLL020006106.1, on the reverse strand, counting down.
TCCCACAAAATGGTTCAAAAGCATTACCAGAAAATGGCCTACATTCATTTAGTATGGATGGGAGAAAATCTCTGTCTCTCTCACAGACCACTCACCACTAACCTTACAGAAACAGCGGTGACAGCCGTCAGTCCGCGTTGTAGCTAAAAATACAGTTGAAAGAGTTTGATGGTTTCATTGCTTATTTTCACACCATTAACAGGTCGTCGAGTCCCTTCACCTCATAACAGCGCGAGAGCGGGAAAGGTGAGAAGCGGGAAAAGCTCCCGCTCTCGCTCAGCCACACAAGCTCAAACGCTGCCCTGGCGCGGGAATGTTACGCTTCAGTCATTTGTTGCCATGGCAACTGTGTCCTGACCGTCTGAGCTAGCAAGCTTTCAAGAGTTGTGAACAGTCTATATATATTAAATTAGATTTTTTTTCCCACTGAGGCGTTAAAACAGAAATGATTCTACTTCAATACAGCCAGAAATAAAAACAATGAGCCAATTTCATCTTCTCTTCTGCAATAGCAGTATTTTTAAAGCTACAAAATATAATAATATAAAAAGTTTTGTGCCTACACATTTCCAGAGCTACATTATAAGTCAATGCTATACATCATAGAAACAACAGATATTTGCGTATTTTCTTAATTCTGTAATTACCCCAATTTACACTACTGGGGGAAAAAAAACAGCCTAACCTGGTTAGCTAGTCTTAATTTGTCCAGCTTGGCTGGTCCTTTTGCTTTTTTTAGAGAGGGCATTTTTGGGCATTTTTGTAGATGACCAGGCTGTGAGACAAGCTTAAACCTCCTAAAACCAGCATGGCCGGACTGCAAGACCAGCAAACTTTTCACCAGCAAGCTTTGTTTAATTCTAATATCTTACAACACATATAAAAATCATAAATACAGTGCTATCTTAATGCTAATTTTATTATGAAATTATTGCATCAAGCTCCTTATGGCAAGGTTGGTTATGTTGTGACAAAGTTGTTTGCTATTTCAAACATATAATTTGTTTGTTGTTTCAACAATAGAGTGATACTGATTCAACAGACAAATAATGCAGATCATTGTTTTTGCCTGTTTTGTATTGAGGGTCATTTTCAAGTATGTCATGAGTAAGACTGAATGCTTTGTCGTGATATCCCATCAGTGCATCACAATAGACCCTGCACCACATTATTCAACTAAATTAGTCCTCACTGTCATCTATGACTGTCTGTTGTTCAAAAATGAAACAGTACTGCAATAACTCCCATTAAAACATTCAGTCAGTCTCTAATTACAATGTTTTAGCAGCACTGTATACAAATTAGTTGATTTGTCATAGTGTGGCCTAATGGATAGAGCGTTGGACTTTTAACCCAAAGGTCGTGGGTTTGAGTCTCCGGTCCGGCAGGGATTGTAGGTGGGGAGAGTGAATAACCAGCACTCTCTCCACCCTCAGTACCACGACTGAGGTGAGACCCTTGAGCAAGGCACCAAATCCCCAACTGCTCCCCGGGCGCTACAGCATTGGCTGCCCACTGCTCCAGGTGTATATTCACTACTGTGTGTGTGCACTTGGATGGGTTAAATGCAGAGCACACATTCCAAGTATGGATCACCATACTTGGCCACACACTACTTCCCTTTCCCCTTATTTAAGCTATTAATCATACATTATTGTTTGACATAAAAGAAAATAATAAAATAAACATTTGTGCTAATAAAGAACTAGAGCCTGGATCTAAAACGCATTTGTTAACTATCTTTGCCCTCTCAACCTCTCTACTTATGTTGAAACACCTGCTACCAAGCATCTGAAGGCAATCTTAGCGCCTTTTGCTGTAGACCAGTGCTATGATCAACACATCACGACTCACTCTCATCCTACACCCACTCATTTCAAACGCAATAGCATACAGTAGTTCAGTTTGCCAAGTGTCATAGAAGGTGCTAGTGCCATAACAGTGCCACCTACTGTACAGCTGGTAATATGTGGACATAGTATTAATCACTATCATCTTTCTTTTTCAGCACCATACTCCGGAGCTCATCATTACACGTGAATTCACAGTCTGACTCACAAAATGGCCTGTTCATATGACAGTTTGCATACAGTAGCCTACAGTGGCTGCTATATGAATGAGTTGCTAATCAGTCAATCCCCCTTTTTTTTCTCGCAAAAAAACTAAATATTACATGTATCCTTAGTGAAAGTCTCAAGCGGAAAGTTCTCTCAGCTGACAAGGCGCGAGTTTATCCGTCAAATTTTTAACTGACACAAACTTTTTTTTTTTTTTTTTTTTTACCTCAGTGGAGACTGGCACGAGTCAGTCATGTCATGTGCAAACAAATTTTGGATCCAGACCTTCAGATGACACACTGCTAAAAATCTACCCCTACTCTGTGAGATACATTTAAAGGCAGGGTAGGTGATTTAGTTTACATACATTTGTTGTGCTGGTTGAAAGTCCCTTCATCCTGTTCACGCAGACATGATACGTCATCAGCGAGTACCATTACTCTATTGCAGACAGCGAGAATGGAAGGCGTTATTATTGCATATTATGAGCCTTGTACTGTAATGTTTTCTTAGCGGTGAATGAGACATGAGGTAATCTGACAGAGTTGCATTCAACTCTCTACCAACACTGGTTAGCTTCTGGTCTGCCTTTGTGCATTCATGTGTTTTGGAGGAGGCGTGGCCAAAGACTATAGAATACCCAAGACGTGTCACTGGTATAGTTTTGATGGAGAAAAATGCAGCGCTTAATATGGCCGCTCAATCGCCGGAAGCCCCGCCTTCTGAATGAAAGAGCCAATCAGCTGCCGTTAGAAGTCCCGGTTGCTATAGAAACAGTCAGCGCTCTGAGACGCACGCTCAGGACTGCGCATGCGCATTGGCTGATCTAGCCTGAGAAATAAGCTTTTTATAAGCTATGTGAGCAAAAGAAACAACATTTATGATACAGTTGTTGTCCGATTTCATTGGTAATTTCAAATATGAAATTTAATCGTAAGCTTAGTGAACAGTTTTGGAGAATTTGATGTTTCCCCATACAAAGTGATAGGAGCTGCTCTTGGATGCCCGAGAGGCGTTTCAAAGATGGCCGCCGAGTGACATGACTTGTCTTAAAGAGACTTTGGCGTGGCTTTGGAGAGTGATTTGCAGGAGGGTGGCATCTTATGCTTTCAAAGCTAGCTTGCCATCGAAAGCCTTTAACATATTACCGGTATATGAAGTGACAGACGAAATTGTACATTACAGCTCCGTTCACACAGCAGGTGTTAGCTTGTGTTAACATCAGTTATCTGCAATAGAAAATGTAAAAATGTCACAGCATATTACTGAATGTACTGTGCGATCAACGTAGTCCAATAATGGAGTAGTTATTCAAAGAAGACCCGAGTTATAAGTTCTGTAATTGTACTAGCGAAATGTAGGCTAATGACTCGGTTCTTTTTGTGAACCAGAAATATACAGCATCATGTTGTCAGATTGTTGAACGAATGACTCTAACAAATCTTTGTAGTGAATTGTTTAAATTACAAGATGTTGTCAGAAGTGTTTTATAAAAATTAATTCAGTACAGGGCCGGAGTGGGACTCATTTTCAGGCCTGGAGTTTCGTGCCTTAGACCGGCCCACTTTGTTTTTTTTTTTTGTTTGTTTTGTTTTGTGTTTTTTATATATATATATATATATATATATACTGGCCTTTTCGGTGCAGCCTTTACACTTTCTATTATCCCTTTTTTATCTATTAGCCTATTTTTTGCTCACATATTTCCAATAACTTTTTTTTTTTCTTTTTTTTTTTTTTTTTTTGAGCAAGGCACCACTGTCAAGGAAGTCAAAAGATAATTACGTCAGCATTAGGGTTGTCAATTAACTTCAGAAATGGAAAATAAGGGACAAATGTGATTCTTTATCTTTTATTCTTTAAGAAAATAGTTTTTATTGGTGTATTCTTGTAGAAAATAAGTGTTTATTCTTTAAGAAAATAAGGGACAGAATAAGGGATGCTCCAAATTTGTACTGTACCATAATGTAGGCCATGTCTGCCTGCAGTTAAAAAGTTCTCAGAAATAATAACAATTGTTTTGCTTAACCTATTTTATGTACAATTATTCTAAAAAAAAAAAAAAAAATTTAATGTCATACAAAAAATGTAAATTGTATCAATATAGAATTGTGACGTCACAAGTGTAGTAATTTAGGAGAAGAAAATACTGTTAAATTACAAATGGCATGAAATTTGAAAGCATAACAACTGAAGGTCTATGAAACATCAGCCAATAAAGCATTTTAAACAATGGCACTTAAAGTTTTGAACTAAAATATTATTGCAACCATATAGCCTTTGAATGAATGAAAATGCATATTTTGCATATTTATGCATACTATGCACATTTTTTTAAATTAAAGAAAACTTGTGAGTGTGAGCTGCTTCTGGTGTTTTAATGAGGTCCATGTTTAAATGCCCTTTCACACCAAGCACGATAACAATAAAGATAACTACATAAAGATAACGATATTATTAGAGTCCACACCAGCAAACGATATCGTCTGTTTATTCTAAGCGCAGGTGCGTCTGCCGCTTTAAATTCTCGAGCACATTATAGCAGGATGGATTCTGATTGGCTGTCAGTGTTTTTATCGTTCATCAGCTGGGAAAAAAATCGTTCTGGAACTGATTCCAACGATATCGTTTCTCTGTGCCTTTATCGTTATGGTTGTGGTGTGGACGCTGCTATTCTTTAATACTGAGAACGATTTTTAGAACTAAATCTTTATCGTTACCGTGCTTTGTGTGAACAGGGCTTTAGAATAGGCTACGCGAGAAGTTTTTTTTGTTTGTTTGTTTTGTATTTCCCTCTATTTAACAGCATTAACTTACAATGAAAGACGTCTTTCCTCAGGTGGATTGAATGTTTTTCTGCCTTGCTGGATGTTGGGTTCATGATCAATAAGTTGTTTGCATTTGCCCAAACTGATTTCGCAAAATCAAAACGCGGATGGTGAAGGTTATTGCCGTTAGCGTGAGTCCTGCTCGCTGTGAAGCGGGAGCAGCAGAGAATTCCGCTTGGTCTTAAAGCATTCCTCAAACGGCTAAAAAAAAAAAAAAAAAAAACGGCTACGCAAAAGGAATGATTAATTATCAATTGAGAATTTGTTATTGATATGGTCTAGTGAAAATGATAATAATGAGCTGTGAGAAAATAATACATAAAAAGAGTGGGGCTGCTGTGAGTGCAGGCAGTCTAAGGACAGCATCCATATTTCAACCCAGTGGCGACCGGCCCTAGCGGCGAAAAAACCAGACCGGCCCACCGGGAATCTTCCCGGTGCTCCCGATTAGCCAATCCGGGCCTGATTCAGTATATCACATTTTATATTGTTTTAGAGTTGTTAATATATAGTTAAGGTCAAATTGGACTGCATTTACGCCCCCTCTAAAAAGACTGCGAAAAGTCTGTGTAATATATTGCAGTAATAGTGTTCATTGTATTTTATTAATGAAATTATCTAATAATTTCACTATGGAATTGCATATTTATTACAAATATTTATTCCTTAAAAATACTAAAAGAATCCTTAATGAAACTACTTTTTAAAGTCGCTTTGAAGGTGTCTGATAAATAATAATTCCTTAAACTACTACCTGCTGTAACAAATTAAATCAAAATGAGTATCATGGAGCAAAATCATGAAAATGTATATTTTTGTATAGCTCCCTCTATATCTTATTTATTCCGACTTTGTCTGTTTCCAACCGGGTTTTAGACTCATTGTTACCCTCTACAAATAGATGCTCACTTAATTGTTTACTTTGTCAATTCGATGGCAAACTGTGCATGATGTTTGTCCTCTTCACTGGCATAGGCCTGAGCAGACATCAGTGTAGGATGCTTCCCATCGCCCTGAGGCTCCCAGGCTTCCTGCCAGTGTGCTCTCCTTTTAGTCTGTGTTGCGTCAAAGCACGTCCTTTGCAGCAAGATCTACACCCCACAGCGTAGCTGGCTAAGAGGGATTAACTTACCCATCAATGAACAGCTGGAGGGACTTTAAATGGCCATTGAGGAGGCGGCAAGGTGTGTTGGTGTGAGGGGGTGAATGAATTAGTCACCTACTCCCTCTTTGGTGGATTTTTCAATCAGAAATACACGAGAAGGGAATTAACTAATTATTTTATGTTTGTTTGTGTGACAAAGAAAACTAAAGGGAACTTTGATGCCAAAATCTTCAAATGTGGGGTTTTACTTCACTTTGTTATTAATGGATGATTACTGTATAATGTTTATGACAAAATTTGGGCCTTTTAATGGCATTAGGCATATGCGTCTCTTCCCAGTTGAGCTTTTACTCTGCATCATGTGAATCAAAGCTTTTATCTCATTATGCAACAAAATGAATCATGTGTTTATTCTGTTCTGTTAAAATGCCCGAATCAAATCAGCAAACATCATTAGTATCAGCATTATCCAATATAATCATACTAGCAAAACATCTTTATAATTTATGTATTTATTGTTGAACAGAACTAAGAGCGTCTACTCCAAAGATTATAAAATAATGAATAACTAGGTCCCAATGATTAGATTAATGACCATCACATGCATATTATATTTAAGGTTCATCAAGAAAAAGGCACAGTATTTTCGGGTTACTTCTTTATCAGGTAATGCATTATTGACGAAATCCAAAGAAGCGTATTTGATCACTAGCCGTACACAACTGACAAACTGTAATTCATTATTCTTGGTCTAGACAGGAATGAAATATTAGTCTTGCTTCATACAACCACCAGTAGAGCGCAGCATTGCTAAATATTAAGGCTTAAATCACTAGCGGCAGTCCCACTAAAACTGTCAAGGGAATAATTGTGAATTATAGTGAATTTTAGCGATGGCTAAACATATTAGTAAACATTAGTTTGGCTCGACATATTACAAATGCCACTGAATTGAATGCCAATGTATTCATTTATGTAATCATAAAATTCCCTGATATTTCCAGGTAAAAATGCTTTATTTTCTATAGCTATACAGCATTTTTTTTACATTAACATATTAGTTTGGTTTGACAGATTAAAAATGTTCCAACTTCTCAAAATAAAATGTTTAAGCTGCTTAAGTGACATTTTAGTGCATTATTATTATTAAATTACTTAGAAGTTGCTCTAATGCTCTAATCTTTATATCTAAATGATTGAATAATTTATTATTATTATTATTATTAGATGTACTTGAACAATTTTTTATTTTTTTTATAAACCATATTTATATTTATTATTATTTTATTTTTTATAAATTATAATTTATTTTTGTTGTTATTATTGCCATTTTAATATACAAACAACAGACTTGTGTATTATTATTATTATTATTATTTTTTAATTAAATTTCTGTTCTAAAATTCTCTGATATTTCCAGGTTTGTTTGTTTTTTAAAGATATATATATATATATATATATATATATATATATATATTCTATAGCTACTTTATATAGCATTTTATCCTTTACAGCCAAAATATATAACAGTCGTCAAGTCTTACCTTCAACCACTGAATAAATGTATGGCAACTGTAAAAACATTCATAGTTCACATTCTGTACTTTTTCCCCTCCTTTCTACCAGGATCAGACCATTTTCAGATTCTGTCATAGTGATGCCGCAGACGCGGTGTGTTTTTCATCACTGCAAATCAAAATCAGACATTTTTCAGTAAGTTCTTGCACTCACTTTTGCAGCTCATAAATATTGTGATCTTCGATGAGTGACTGATATTCATGAATAAGTGTTAGATGAATAATGGAAAACCGCACTAAGTGAGTTTCTGTAGATCCAAACCATGTGAGAAAGTCCTTGAGCAAGTGCTTCCTTCGGCCACCCACCTCAAGGTCAGCATTCGCTGGGAATTATTATACATCAACAGAACACCCCCCCCCCCCCCTTTTTTATAAACATAGATATAGACGGTTCATGTGATACTTTCTTTTTCTTCTCCTTCTTGGAGATCAAAGACCCTCCATTGAGGATCAAGCCATATGGGAAGAACCTGCAAAATATTAGCTGGCATGCAATATCATACCACAGCGATGGGAGGAAGGCAGGGTGTGCCAGTGAAGAAAGCATGCCAGCGCACGACTATGGGAGTTTACATCAGAACTGAAATTGTCAATATGAACCATGTGTTCCACTCTCAAGGAGCTCCTTGTCTTGAACACAAAATCTTAATGAGCTCCATGCTCAGCGGATGGTGGTTTTCCACATGGCTGAACGGCCCACAGACACACTAAGTCTCATCTATTTAGCGGTCACGCTGTTGACTTCCAGGCTACGTTTTAATGAAAGTCACGTGCTGATAGGTGATAGTCAACAGATACTGCTGCCAGGCCCCACCGGTGACCGCAAAATTGTTTATCTGAGTTTATCTGGCCACAGGTGTGTCTTATCAGTTATTTAAACTGTATAATAGCTAAAATATTCAGTTGAATTAAGCCTAATTTTGCCCTCCAGTTGGAGAAATTCTTGAAGAGACTTCTACAAAACTGACATTTTACAGCATTTTCATTAAAATGAAACCACAAAGGATCTTGAATAAAGCCATAGAATCAGCAGACAAAACGTGTGTATGTATGTATGTATGTATATGTGTGTGTGTGTGTGTGTGTGTGTGTACACACACAAATGCTGGGTTAAATACAACTCAGCGCTGGGTAAAATATGGACGAACCCAGCAATTCGGTTACTGCCCAGAAGGTTGGGTTAAACATTTAACCCAACTGTTGGTTGAAAACAATCCAGAATGTGTTCTCTCCAATATTTACCCAACACTGGGTTGTATTTAACCCAGCATTTTTTAGTCTCTCTCTCTCTCTCTCTCTGTGTGTGTGTGTGTGTGTGTGTGTGTGTGTGTGTGTGTGTGTGTGTGTGTGTGTAAATATTTGATGAAAAAAATGACTGACAATGTTCAGTTGCCTTTTATTATTCTGCAGGTGATTTTATTTGTACAAACAGTACATCCATTAAAATGTGACAACATAGACTGTGGTTTGAGACATTTTGCACATAAATGTATATTTTGGATTTATTACTTCTGTTATAAATACTACAAGAAAATACTAAAGGAAGCCAGGCTAGCTAGCCGTTAGAAGAGCTAAATCTCAGTAACTATGAGGTTTTGGTTCAAACTGCAATTACACAAATTGAGTGTTTTCTCTAGCAGTGGTTTTGTATGTTGGTCAGACAAGATTCAACTTTATAATTAAGTAGACTTTAACTGAAAGGTGGATATTTTTGCTCAGGACAAGTGTGTTTTCTTTTTAATTCAAGGGTAACACTATATTGAGGTAAGCTTACAATAAGTAAACTTTACAAACAAACAAACAATAAATAAATATAATAATACATATATACAGTGTATTTTGTATTTGTTTTATTTATTTATTTTGTAAGGCAAGAATTTATTATTTGTTGAATTTCAAAAATAAACCTACCCAGAGAAATATTCATAGACTTACTTGCATATACATTTGCCATTAAAGTTATCTTGGTAAATGTCTTGGTTAACTGAGTTCAGACGGACCGAGATGAAGTGTGGGAGTTTTTCAGCCTCATATCCGAGAACTGACTCAAGTACACAACTGCATCAGCAACGTAACTGGCTGGAATTATCGCCCATCCCATAAGCATAATTTACTCGGGCAAAATATTTATACAGAGGCGGACCGAAATCACTTACAACAAGCCCATTCACGAAACCTAGTGGAAACAACCAACTTTAATAGCTCTCTAGACTTCTTATCAGTCTCAATACTTTTAAGGATCGCTGCTGGTTCAAACATCTGTGTAAAGAAGTAGCCTATTCAACAGCATCATGAACTTTTTGGCTGTACTACACTGTGTGATACTTATTTCAGTTTGTGAAATACTTGAAGATCATCGAACGAACGGTAAGTGAACGACTTTACAATATTTCGCTTTTCATTATTTGCTTTCTTCAGTAGTTTGGCAACTTTAAACTACCATGTAGGTACTAATCGAGATATTACCATATGTTTTTATGTGTGTGAAATAAACACACGTTGGAGCGTTTTAAAGAAATCACTAACGTTAATTTATAATAATGACATTATAAATAACGAACTTACGTTTAGTGGATGAACCGTTCAAACTGACAGCGATCTAGCAGCTGTTGCTATGGTTACCTCCTCAAGCAAAGGCGATTTCTGTTGACTAGCGTAAACTTTAAATTTAACATTTGTGGTTACTGAAATGTTGTTCGAAAAAGCTGTATAAACATATGTATATATACTTTTATGTAAAAAGAATTCATACTCTTAAGGCTACCAGACGTTTTCTTTGACCCTCCTTTACGGGTAAAATAATGTTAATTTTGTAAATGAACGGAAAGTCAATGCACTTTAGATTTATTTATTGCATGCTCTGTTAAATGTGTGACATTACGTCAGTTAACCACGTATTTAGAAACTGACAGTTAACCTTTGAGCAATAAAAAAAGAAATAAGGCATCTTTACAAAGTCAAGTTAAGGTTGCTCTGTGCCTGCTCACAATTCAGTGTAAAGACTTAATGCCGCATAAAAGCCAGACTAAAAGCCTGCTCTGACTAACCTCACCCCTTAGTATAAAAGTATACAGCTGTATTTGTATCTGTGTAAATACATTTATTCCAGCTCTGAGCAGAATTAGACAGTCTATGTAAAGACAGCTAAATGCCACTTCTGAAGCGCTTCTGTGCCACCTTATGGAATATATAAAGGTTTTACTTATTAACAAAGATTTGAAATATTTTCACAAAGTGTCAGAGAAAACAATTTCCGTAGTCCTGTAAAAAAAAAAAAAAAAAATCCCTTTTTTCCTCATAACATATGAGATATTTCTCACATGACATATTTTATTGGGTATTATGACATATCTGAGATCATCTTTGTTTTAGTCATCAAATACTTTCCAGTTTCTTATGTGAAGGAATGGAGAAAATGCATCACAAGTTGATGTCAGGGATATATTGTTGGCAATATCTCTGAGATGGATTATGTATGTTTTCATTCTGTATTTGTTTGTCTAGCTGGCATGTGCTGGCTGCAGCAGGGTCCTGAGCACCGCTGTGACATGGTGCTCATGAGAGGCGTGAGCAGGGAAGAGTGCTGTGCGGCCAGCCGTCTGGACACTGCCTGGTCCAATACCAGTCTGCCTATCAATGAAGTCAGCCTGCTGGGATTCCTGGGAATAGTTTCCTGTAAGCCGTGCAAAGGTACAGACTTGTATTTACCCTCCGTTCTAAGATCTCAGCATGTAGACTGGGTTGTCCCGTTCCAACTTGTTGATATCAGTCAGAGACTCTGTGCTGAAGTCTTCTTGAACTGGTTACTACCCTCACAGAAAAAAGATACAAAAGAAGTACCAATCCCTTTGGTACAGAGGTGTATACCACGCAGTGACAATATTTGTACCTTTTTTTTCCCCCCTGAGTGTTTACCATTTTAAGCCTTCTACACACATTAACATTCCTCATTTGCAAATTAGTGCTGAACCCATTTTGGTCGAGGAGATAAAATCTAGTACTGTAGGCCAAATGCTGGTTTGGAGAGTTTTCTTTGCAAATGCAATTCTTCAGCAAGTTTAAAAAGCGTGGATCTACACCAGATGTTTTGTTTAACTTTCCCCGGCTGTTGTGGAAATCATTTACTACTGATCGCCTTGGCCAGGTACGTAGGTTCATATAAGGGCTCCAAACCTCTACTATTATCAGACATTTTAAACACACAGTGTTATTACTGGAGTAAACAAGTTAGCCGACGTGATAATTAGAAAGAATTTCCTCAGCCCAGTAACCCCATAATTGTGCTCAAAATTGTAGTTTTGTGGCTTTTAGTGCATATCTATTAGCTTTGAGGTAATCTGTATGATTGTGCACTCTTAAAATTCACTTTTAGCAGGTAATTTTAGCAGATAGATGCGTTTAAAATTTATAGTCATCCTCCTCCAGGGAAACCAAGAAATTGATGAGTCATCCTGCTCTCACTCATTTCAGCCAATCAAATGCTCTCCAGAATGAGAATGTTCCTAAAGTTGTAGTGACATCAGTAAAATTTTGGTGTCCGAAAATGGTCCGTTTTCAACTGTCAGCAGTGTTGTGAAGTCACTTTTAAACCATGCAGCTTTTTGTAGGGCAATGTGACACATCCGCAGGACCAGCTTAAACAACATTGCACAATCTTTGTGGGGAAATAATTTGCCCTTACACAAAATTCCTGATCACATAGATTCTGACTGAAATGACTGTCTTTCTATCTTTCTTTCTGCCAGCTAAAAACTGTCAAACAAAGATAAATGTGACCACACCTTAATACAACTTGATTCTGATTATCAATAGCAAGCGGCAAATCGAAATTCCAGATTGTGTGGATTTTGCCCTAATGCTAAATTTTCCAGATTGTGTTAATTCCTATTGAAATGACTGGATTTTGTTTGTAAAAAATTCTGAACCTTTCGCCCTCATACGAAATTCCTGAATGTGTGGATTTCTATTGATATAACTGGATTACACTTGCAGAAATTCGCTGAACAATGGTAATTGTGACTGCACATTAACACAACCTACTTCTGATTAGCAATAGCAAGTTGTAAATAGAAATGTCAGATTGTGTGGATTTTGCCCTAAAGCTAAATTTCCAGATTGTGTGAATTCATAATGATTAGATCCTAATGAATAGAAATGATTGGATTTTGTCTGTAAAAAAAACTTCTGAACAATGGTAAATGTGATTGCACCTTAATATGACCTACATTTGATTGGCAATAGCACTCTGCAATGCAAAATTCCTGATTGTGCGAATTTTGCCCTCATACGAAATTCATAATTATGTGGATTTCTATTGAAATAACTGGATTTTACTTGCAGAAATTCACTGAAGAATTTAAAATGTGACTGCACCTTAATATGACCTACTTCCGATTAGCAATAGCAAGTTGCAAATGGAAATTCCAGATTGTGTTCACCCTCACACAAAATTCCTGATTACATAGATCCCTATTGAAATGACTGGATTCCATCCCGCACTTTAATGCAGCCCATATCTGAATAGCAACAGCAGGTTGCAAATTGAAATTCTAGATATAAATTTAAAATTTTCTCTTAATTCAGCTATATTTCTCATTATGCATGAAATGAAAAAAAAAAATAGTTTGACATAATAGCAACTATATTTCTCCCCTTCTCTCTCCTCCCTCTCTCAGCAATTACTCTTTCCCAATGCTTATTGGAAAGCAGACTTGTTTTGCCTTTTCCTCTTGGAGATGACTGAATTCCTGCACACCGCAAAGAAAAATGTGTGCCACATGCTGGAGAGGTCTGGTCCTCATAAGCCTCAAACACAATCAGCATCATTAGACACTTGGGGTGAGGAGGGTGAAGAAACACTGGAAGTGAAAGTCTATTATATTGTTTGTTCCATGGCGTTTGCTTTCCATTAACATAAAACTATATGGACTGGTGGACCCTACTGTGTGACCTCTCCAGCGTGTTCTCAATGTCAAAACGCTTCAAAGCATTCCTGAAAGCTCAACTCACGCTTAGCGTCTGTCCGGCGCATTTCCTTACATTTGTTTTTTGCGGGGCAGACAAGGCAGTTCGTAAATCATGTGTGACTGCCGACGGATCTTGAGGAAACATAACAGGGTTATGCTGGGATTTCCAGTGGAGGTGGAAGTATCTGATTCGGCCTTGAGTGATTTAGTTGGCTTCACAGGGAAGGGGAGCAACAGGATATTAAAGAACTTGCAGGAATGGGAACCATAAGCTGGGATAATGGGGCCTGAATCGTAGAAACAATTTCTGATGTGTTTTGTTTGCTCTGGCTTGAATGGAGTAGAATAGACAATTATTGGACAATGTCAATGGATGACTCATTGATTCAGAATGACTCAACTTGCAATTGAGTTCAAGAGAGTTCACGTTAGCATGTTGCTAAGCTAACGGCACGATATGCATAAAAATACAAATATGAGGTGACAGAACTATTTTATCTACGCTTTTCAGTATTAAATGAATATATACGTTTCCTTATAGTCAACTTTTGTCCACCAACTTTGTCTGACAGAGAACTGTGAGGGGGTCAACTGTAGCCCTGGAAAGGTGTGCAGGATGAAGTCTGGACGTCCCCAGTGCGTATGCTCTCCAGACTGTTCCAACATCTCCACTAAACACGCCGTGTGTGGGAGCGATGGGAACTCATACAAGGACGAGTGCGCACTCCTGATGGCTCGCTGCAGAGGTCATCCTGACCTGGAGATTATGTACCAAGGGGAATGCAAAAGTATGCTGCTGATTTTCAGGTTCCACATGCTGAGTCCATTATTTTGGTAAAATGTTTAGCAGACTGACTGAAAAGCTTCAGCTTCAGATTATAACCAGGACTGAATTATAAGTTCATATTTACCATATGTATTCTGATAAGCTTCTAATAATAGTTACCAGTCCCTTGTGAAAATGTGCACTTGATTGTATTGAATATAAGTGACTGCAAACATTACATTAAGTTTGCACTCAAGTCTATTCTTTCTTATTCGTAAAGTACATTATTTCTATACTAAGTACTCTTTTTAAACATATGCTAAAGTGTACTACTTTTTCACAAGGGATGTCCAAAATGAAGCATTAAAATTGGCTCTCTGTTTTGTTTTTGTTTTTTGGCCAAATCATGTAGAAAGTCGTTTGGACCCTGGTGGTCACTTGCATGTTGCATCTTCTTCTAAATATGATTTTTCCATCATTTTCTTGATTCTTGACACTATTCTTTCAGAGTCCTGCTCAAATGTCGTATGTCCTGGGACGCATACCTGCGTGACGGACCAGACCAACAGTGCCCACTGCGTCATGTGCCGCACTGCACCCTGCCCAATGCCCGTGGTCACTGAGCAAACCATCTGCGGCAATGATAACATCACTTACCCCAGCGCCTGCCACCTGCGTAGGGCTACCTGTTTTTTGGGTCGATCCATAGGGGTCCGCCATTATGGACACTGCAGAAGTTAGTTTTTACAAGCCTGGAAGATTCTGATATATCCACATTGGACTTGTTGAACTCATTTTAACATTATGTCTTACAGGTAATGAAGGAAGTGAGGAAAATTCACTCTTCTGAGGATGTCAAGGGCAGGTCCACTCCCTGTACATATTATGATGGCACATAAGACGTGAGAGAACCTGTTTGAAACCATATAGTCTCACAACACAGTTCTCTGTTCCAAAGAACCACTACTAGTATTATATACGCATGCAATTCATACTTAAAGAAAATGTGTGGTTTTAACAGGAGAACTGAACTGATGAATTGACAATGTGCATATTGTAAATATACTACAAGCTACTATTTATTGGAGAAAAGTAAGGAAGTCAGTGTTATTTATGTGTTAACTCCATATATCCATGCATCAGCTGCCTTTATCAAGGTATTTATTGTGGGTTTTGCTTCAGTTTTCATGTACACGTCAAAACTGAATAATGTAAACATGCACATTCCCATACCTATGAATTTCCTGATGATTACAGGATAAAAATGTCTATTTTTTTCACAAAGAGCTATTTCTTGTCAATTAAATATTTTAGAACTTAACATTTGATGTTTTTTTTTATATTATTTGATGTTTTTAATATTTTATATTTATAGTGTTTTATGATTATATTAACTGTTAATTCCCATGGTTTTCCAGACCTGGAAGTTATCGTTTTAAAACATTTTCCTAGTTTTCTAAGACAGTGGGAACCTTGACATGAGCACTCTGTATGCCAGACAAAGTATATCAGCATTGTCAGCCTAGAGCTTTTTGACAGCTCTACTATGAACAAAGCACACAGAATTTTAACCAGCAAAAACGATGACCAAACACCACTGAAATATCTTCTTGAACATTCCTAAGTACAGCTTTCCCAAACCGTGCCTCTCTGCAAAAGCCATGTGGAGTCACAGTTGAAATTCTTATGGACATGGGAGACTACTTACTCATTGAGATAAAGTGTTGTGCGTGTACTGTTTGTATTCAGAGGGATTGCTCAGCCAAAACAGCTACGCTTCCAGGCCACGTTCACACTGACATGAAGACCAAACTGAGCCACCCACCAAGCAATGAAATTACCAGCTACAGTCTGATGGCAGCAGTTTTTTACGAGGATGCTGGGACAGTCAAATAATGTACAGTACATTCTACTATTGTGATGGTTTTCACATTGTCGGGTTGTGTTTTTGTCATTTTGTGTGTGTTTGAGTTTTATGGTCGCTTGACCTTGTTGTATACTTAAATAGTCATAAGGAGAATTTCAATGACTAGGTGTTTTATCTGATTCCCAGTAAATCGTATTGTGTTATGCAAAAAAGAAGAAAACAAATTTAGTAGATGCAGATATTTGTGTAGATCATCATTGTACAAGTTTGTTCCATGCATTCCTTTCAGTAGATATTTAACCTTCCTGTAAATAGAGACCTTTTGCAGTATCTGAATATATACTGTAAAATTCAGTTTATTCAGTTGCATATTTTTGTATTGTTTACTTACATTTTTTTTTTATTAAAACACAAAATTAATGTTGTGTTAATATGATTCTAATGGTTCTTGCTGATTCATGTTTAAGATTTTGAAGCCCAATTCGTGTCATTCAGTTTGACAAATTGATAAAACAATTAAACAATCAATTGTTTAAATATACAGATAAAATAATTTGATAAATAAAAAACTATATATATATATATATATATATATATATATATATATATATATATATATGCTATTGACAGTTTAGAAATAATGATACATTTAAAAAAAAATCCCTATACTGGATTAAAATGTCTAGAAACATATTTCTTGTCAATTAAATATTTTAGATGTTTATAAAATTATTAGATATTTTAATTATATTTTATTTTTAATTATATTAGATATTTTAGATGATTATAAAATTTGATGTGGTAAATATTTGATATTTGTTTATATGGTTTTTATTATAATTATAATAATTATTTATATGCGACATTGAAATTATCATTTTAAAATATTTCTCTAGTTTTGTATATTTTGTATAAGACCATGGATATTTCAACCTTACTGCAAATAGAGACCTTCTGCAGTATCTAAATACATGTAAAACTGAATTTATTCAGTTGCATATTTTTGTATTATTCACTTACATTTTTCATTAAAAACATTTTACTGTGTTATTATGAGTCTCATAATTGTTGATGATTCATGCTTAAGATTTTGGCCCAATTCATGTCATTCAATTTGAGAAATTGTTAAAATAGTTAAACAATTAAACACAACGACTGTTTAACTACACAGATATAATAAATATAAAAAATGTAAATAATATTTTTATTTCAAGTTATTTTAAGTTACAAATATTTATTTCTAATATTTCATAATGAAGTGCATTTGAGTGTCAGGTCTCTCAGAGGGTCCCCAGGTGGCCATTGCAACATCATGGTATTGTGCAAAACACTAAAAAAATGAACAGGAGTTCTACTCTCAGTAGTCTTTCTAAGTATTTAAAGTTGTAGATTTTTCCCAATTATATAACATTGTTGGGGGAGTTGGAAGGATTAGTCTGCTGTCTGTGACTCTGCTCCTTAACTAACAGTGGCAGTAGTGAGAAATATAGGGGTTATTGACTCATTTTCCTGTCTGAAAAAGCTCTCTTGTTTTCCCCCCTCTTTGAGAGGCTCTCCTGAATCTCGACTGCACTCCGCATCTGGTTTAACTTTGAGAGATGTTTATATTCTGATCCAGGGCTCTTTTATTACATTGGAACTGGAATTAATTGTTTGCTCTAGCAGGCCATAACAATTCCATAAACATGTTTGTAATGCATTGTTTCACCGTCTCCCTTTTCTCCGTGTTTAAAAAATAGCTGTTTCTGTTTGTCTAGAATGTTCCACAGTAATCCTGAAAGCAATTTACGGGCCTGATTTAATTTTCTTGTTATGACAGAAGAAGGTCATCAGGTGTTCAGTGTCTGAAATTACGTTTGCCTTCTGTCCAAATAAGAAACAAAGTTCTGTTTGTTTGGGTGTTCAAGTAAATCCACACTGTACACCATATAGAAATATAAGGCGATCTTCTTGTTATGTCTAACTTAGAAGGTTTGCCACATCCTGGAATGAATTCACAGATGATGTGACATTTTTATTCAAAATTCCATCTCTAGAGAATCACCACTTGTGCGTCACTTGTGTTGTCATACTCATTATGAGTGGCGCCCCTAATTTGTTCATGGTGTGTGTCGTTCAAAACGTCCAGGAAGTGCAAACCAGACGGTATCAAATCATTAGTAATTACGTGTAGTGACACACACAGAGCAGTAAAGTTAAATGCCGTATGTTGTCAGGATCTACTATTAAGCATTGCAGCATCCATTTGCTGGATGAATACGGGAAGGGAACCTGATGAAAGACAAAAGCAGCTTTCGACTGCTTACACCGTGTCTTAACAGACAGATGAGATAAGACTTTAGCGGAAAGCAATCGTCCACACCAGACGCGACAAGACTACAAGACGAGACAAAATCAATGAAAAATACATACGTAAACAAATTATTAAAAATTAAACAATTTTAGCATTATTGAAAATACCCAATACGACCTTTATCATGGATAACACTTATTTGTTGCCACAGAGTTCAGTTTCATAATGTTCTTGTTTCTTGTAAGTTATTTTCAATACCTGAGGTAAATTAATTGTCGATTAAAGTCAAGCAAGAATGACATTAGAACTAATTTTAGGATTGTACAAACATAGGCCTACGTACCTGAGATGAAAATTGTAAGCCGCGAAGTTGCAGAAATAAAAAACTATTCCGAAAACATAATCATCTAAGTGGCGGACTAAAAAAATCACCCTACAATTGAAGCACGCGCCAAATCTCTTTGGACATTGCAGCTGTCGTGATATGACGTCACGCTCTGCCGCGTCTTTTTTTTTTTTTAAACGTACATTCAACATAAAACCAATAATAGTAAATCCAAAACGCAAGTAATTCAAAAAAAATATAGCAGTCTGCAGCTTTAAAGCTTGTCTTAATTCAGAGGTCATAATTAATCTTCTTTATACATTCACAGGTCAGAGTTTACCAAACTTGAACTTTGAAAGGCAGCAAAATGCGAAACATCTTCACATGAGTTTGTGTTGTATTTGTTCTCCAGAATTTGCATGTGTATTGAATGGAGACTGCCTCTAACATGGAAAAGATACCTTCGCATTTCGCACTCTTACCCCTTAAATGCCTAGGTCTTTAGCGACCAGGGACATCATTCACTATCCTCTCCCTTTTTCATTTTTTAATTTTAGACATCAGCTTTCTTAGTATTCCTCAATCTATTCATTATAAACAATATAACAAGAAAAATAACAGAATATAAAAGAATGAATGTTTTCTGATTCATTTTTTTGTAAAAAGTGTATAGGGTTGCTAGAGACCCGTAAATGTGTAAGAATATTTTTCCTGCGCAACTAGGCCTATCTATATTTACATAGCCCATCTGATGACTCAATAAGTGCAATGCATCTTTATTCCTCGAGGTGGCACTGTTTGATACACAAAGATGTAGTGATGATTCACATAATTACTGCAGGCATAAAACAAAAGAATAACATCAGTAGAAATTTAACTGGTTTGTATGGCTTTACTGCAAAGGAATTAGGCCTACTGTACGTAATGAAATATAAATGTCACAGTGATGGTGGATGTGGTGAATAAGCTGCCAGTGATCAAAATATTGATTTTGAAGTCACTGAAAATGATAGTTTTGAGTATATGGTTGATATCGCGAATATGAGCAAGATGCTGAATGTACTGTGGAAGAGCGCTCTGACGATGACAGCGATGGTAAAATCATCTGCTCAAACTGAACCCTTCCAAGTTTCAAAAGGTAACGAAATATGCTTCACTTTATTCTTCTGTAATTGTTCTTAAAATATCAAGAGAGTTTTTTGCTATTGCAGCAGTTAGAGATCCATTCGTGGATATAGGTCCGGGTCGCTAAAGTCCCGAATATGTAATAATAATTGGTGAAACATTCATGCATTTAAGGGTTAAGCAGTGTTGGGAAACTTTCGAAAACATATTTGCTTAAGCATCAAACCCGAATGACTTTGGAACACAAACAGAGGCATTTAGTAATGTCCAAGCTGCTTTTTCCTATATAATAGTAAATGGTGACCAAACTGTTGCTCGTCTGTGGTCCTCATTCACTTAAGATATATTGAAATGAGCAGCTTGGACATTCCGCAATGCATCTCCTGTTTTGTTTCACGCATGAAAGAAAGTCATGTGGGTTTGAAACGATATGGAGAGTGAGTAGGCCTAAATGATAACAGAATTGTCGTTTTTGGCTACACTATTCCTGTAAATTGACCAAAACCACATGCTTAAGGTTAACGGGTGCACGCAATTGCATTTTGCTTCAAGTAAAATAGATTAAGACAACAGTAGCCTATGCATCGGAAGTTATGCAACCACTAAATGTCCCGGTCGAGTGCAATGTACAGCAAACCGAGCAGAGATTTTATCTGTTGACTGCCTGATCTCACTATGTCTCGCTGTGTGGTCTAAAACTAAAGATAGGGTTTGACTTAAATGATTCTATTATGTCTCACATTAAAATAACACTTGCATCAATGCCTTTTCATACTGAGATTTATTTTCAAATGATAATTATATATATATATATATATATATATATATATATATATTTTTTTATTTTTTCACCAAATTTCAACCAAATTTACCTAGAAATTGGCTCATGTTGGATGTCGGCAATGAACTTACACTATTTTATTTTCTTGTAGTCTTCATAAATGATTAAATGTCTCCTAAAATCCCATTTCTTCTCATCTGCCCATATGCGGTCCATTTTCTCTGAAATCCAGCCACAGAGTTGGCTTATGATACATGATCTGTCTGCAGGACAGACCCTCGAGTTGACATCTTCGCCTGTTGTGTATGAGAACCACAAAAACATCCAGATCCATTTCCTCTTATCTGCACCATCAAAGTCATTACTGGTCTGTAATGTAAAGCAACTGTAATGTTTTTAATGCGCTGAGGCCTGACCAAGTCCAGTTGACTAATCTGGACTGGTTATTACCATCCAACTGACCGATAACAATCTAACTTCACCATGGCTTTGTGCCACCAACAATGGATGTTTCCAGCTGCAACAGGGTACATAAAACTATAAATAAATCAGCTTTGTGGAACAGAAAAGCAGATGTTTAACATAATGTGAAAGCTGCTCTTTTCCATTCATTGATAGTGGATGGTGACCAGGGGCTGTCAAGCTCCAAAAGAGCCAGAAAATAACCAGAAAAGTATCCCTGATGACTTCTGAAGGCTTTAGATATAGGAACAGATTGATTTAGGTCATAATTTACTGCAAATATTGGTATAAGCTTTGGTCACCATTCACTTTCACAGAAAAGAGCAGTCTGATCAATCTGCTATAACTCTTTTTGCATTCCTTGGATGAAAGTACGTTGGGTACGTTGTTGAAACACATGACGATGAGTAAATGATGACATTTTAGTTTTTGAAAATAGGCCTTGTTATCAGGAACACGGTGTGTTTCTTCACCTCGTGTGAAGCAATACTCCCAGCTGGTGTGGATAGCTCACATCAACAGTATATTACTGTTCTGTCTGATGCATGACGCCTGCAGATGGGTGTTGATGACAGAGTCCAGTTGTTCAAACCTAAACTAGCACATGACTCAGGAACTGAGGAAGTTCCAGTCTAATGTTTTGGCCTGGGGAATAGTATTTTTTTTATAGACATGCTCAAAATCAGGGGTCCATGAAACATCGACTCAGATGCAATGAACGCTAGAGCTCTTTGGAGCAAGATACAAGGATACAATGTTCAGATTATACATATCATGTAAAAATAGTGTTTGTTAAAATTAAGTATGTTCACCAACAGTGGTGTAGAATGTCAATGATTTCTTTCTCTCATCTTGTCTAATTATCTCACTAAGTAGAAATAAATGTACACTACAAATCAATCAAACAAATAAATAAATAAATAATACACACAAGGAGAGTAACAGCAACTAATGCAAACAGGAATTTCTGTAATCCTAAATAGCTGTCGGTACTCTCCAGACACAAATAGGCCACTTCAACTGGGACAGACATGGGGGTGTCGCACGAGGATCAGTGGACACAATAGCTGAGTTAATGAGCGCAAACATAGCAGCGTCTGTGCTGTCAGATTCCTCTAGTCATGGCTCCCACACACATCAGATAAAGCTCACCCATGGGCCCGAAGAACTGAAGACTTCTTGAACTGAACAACCTTGTTAACAGAAATATGATTTCAACATACTGAGTATTTGGAAGTATATAATGGGGGTGTTTTCTCATTATTTCACATTCTCATTACCAGTTGCTTTATAAAGTATCATGATTTGGCCCAACCAAAAATATTGCGCAGCCAACCATTTTTATGCACGCTGGCAATGTGGCAACTAAATAGCATTTTTTTTATGTCATAAAATCAACTGTTTATTGTTCAGAAAACAGAAACGTGATTTTTTTTTACTTAATGGCCTACTGAATTTGCTCACTGAAAAAAGAAAACAAGCTGTGCTCTTCATAAATAATTAATTCGCATTTGTAAAACTCAACAGCCCATGTTTTGCTCCCAGTGTTAGTCTAGGTCATAATTGTGGTGAACGCACACCCTAAAATGATATCTTAAATCGCGGTCAGGCGAGTGGACAGAGAGCCATGATTGGCTGAGGCACAATTATGCGGAAACTCCTACTTTCTCCCTGAGATTCTGATCTGTTTCTGTCAACTGGAGGCATTTCAATAGGTAGCGCACAGACCCTGCAGCCACAGAGTTTGGACTGAAATCTTACAGATATGTCTCTACAGGCCATTAAATCATCATTTCTACAGCCCACATGGGATTGTGCTTAAGGAACTTGGAGAATGAATCCAAGAATGGATTTACTGCCTTTCTTTCCCGAAAGCCCAAAGGATTTCTTTTAAATATGATAAAACACTTAAGTAGAGCTTAAAATGCAGATGCAGAACTTGTCCCTTGAAATTCATCACGATGCTAAACTAATCATCTTTTCATCATTTTTCATTTACTGACTGACTCAGAAAGAGTGGAATTTGACAGGTTTTATAGGCTTTATTACAAGACCCAGTAAAACGGCATTATGTTGCTCATATATTAATATATCTTGTCATCTACATAAACTTCTAATCTCATAGAATTTATTTATTATTTGATTTCAAAGAATTAATGTAGGCCTATTATTTGTTGAGCACTGCACCCCCGCGAAAGACCAACAATGCTCAAGGCCATATACTCTTGAAAAATATTTGAACAATTGCGCCACCTGCTGGTCTGAATATGTAATCAACATTTATTCTGAATTCATAATCCACAGCATAAATCTCAACCCAAATAAACCACCAGAAAACAACGTCAGAATCCAAAGACATTAATACATTAAACCTACAAAAATGTACTGTTTTATAAGTGGAAATGAGTGGTAAAGCATTTGTATTTGTACTTTCTGTACTGAATTTCTGTACCTAAATCTGTATTTTCTAGTCTGCTTTAATGTGCAGAAACCATTGAGGTCCACTCTTGTCATGTTCAAAATAGAAAACTAAAAGACTGGAATCAGAGTGTTTATGGACAGCCATAGGCCTACATGGATAAACATTGATGTTTAAGCCACTGGAGGCAGTAAAACAGTTATGTAACAATCTGTTTCTGACTCTCGAGCTTTCTAATAGCATGTACAGAACACAAATCTGACTGTAATGGCTGTGATTTGTGTTGTAGAACAAAATGTAGAGGGCTCTTCAATGTAAATGTTAACTACAGACTTAATTTTACGCAAAAGATAATGAAAACTGCTCATCTAAAAACCATGCTAATGCTAAAATGCTAATTGTCACATAGATGGGTTACATGGGTTTTAGGAGTACAAGTCGGCCTATTGCCATGTTTATATGCCTACTTTTTTAGTGTGGCCACAGACTTTTGAGAGAGAAATGTTATTGTTCAGACTTCTACTTGTTTGTGCAAATCTTTAATAGTTTGCAGATTGATAGAGATGTAAACAAGTAGCTCAAAATCATTAAGTAGCTTGACCCATGAATGACAATTTGCCTCATTATTTTGTAAAGAAATGATCCATTTTTGTTTCTGTTTCAAACTGGGGAAATGCAGTTTGAAGAAGCAAATATGTGACCCTGGACCACAAAACCAGTCATAAGGGTCAATTTTTTTGAAATTGAGATTTATACATCATCTGAAAGCTGAATAAATAAGCTTTCCATTGATGTATGGTTTGTTAGGATCGGACAATATTTGGTTGAGATACAACTATTTGAAAATCTGGAATCTGAGGGTGCAAAAAAATCAAAATACTGAGAAAATCACCTTTAAAGTTGTCCAAATGAAGTTCTTAGCAATGCATATTACTAATCAAAAATTAACAAAATATCTTCATGGAACATGATCTTAATATCCTAATGATTTTTAGCATAAAAGAAAAATCGATAATTTTGACCCATACAGTGTATTTTTGGCTATTTCTACAAATACAGGTCCTTCTCAAAAAATTAGCATATTGTGATAAAGTTCATTATTTTCTGTAATGTACTGATAAACATTAGACTTTCATATATTTTAGATTCATTACACACAACTGAAGTAGTTCAAGCCTTTTATTGTTTTAATATTGATGATTTTGGCATACAGCTCATGAAAACCCAAAATTCCTATCTCAAAAAATTAGCATATTTCATCCGACCAATAAAAGAAAAGTGTTTTTAATACAAAAAAAAAAAAAAAAAGTCAACCTTCAAATAATTATGTTCAGTTATGCACTCAATACTTGGTCGGGAATCCTTTTGCAGAAATGACTGCTTCAATGCGGCGTGGCATGGAGGCAATCAGCCTGTGGCACTGCTGAGGTGTTATGGAGGCCCAGGATGCTTCGATAGCGGCCTTAAGCTCATCCAGAGTGTTGGGTCTTGCGTCTCAACTTTCTCTTCACAATATCCCACAGATTCTCTATGGGGTTCAGGTCAGGAGAGTTGGCAGGCCAATTGAGCAGTAATACCATGGTCAATGAAGCATTTACCAGTGGTTTTGGCACTGTGAGCAGGTGCCAGGTCGTGCTGAAAAAATGAAATCATCTCCATAAAGCTTTTCAGCAGATGGAGAAGCATGAAGTGCTCCAAAATCTCTGATAGCTAGCTGCATTGACCCTGCCCTTGATAAAACACAGTGGACCAACACCAGCAGCTGACACTTGGCACCCCAGACCATCACTGACTGTGGGTACTTGACACTGGACTTCAGGCATTTTGGCATTTCCCTCTCCCCAGTCTTCTCCAGACTCTGGCACCTTGATTTCGAATGACATGCAAAATTTACTTTCATCCGAAAAAGTACTTTGGACCACTGAGCAACAGTCCAGTGCTGCTTCTCTGTAGCCCAGGTCAGGGCGCTTCTGCCGCTGTTTCACCAATTCAAAGTGGCTTGACCTGGGGAATGCAGCACCTGTAGCCCATTTCCTGCACACGCCTGTACACGGTGGCTCTGGATGTTTCTACTCCAGACTCAGTCCACTGCTTCCTTGGATCCCCAGGTCTGGAATCGGTCCTTCTCCACAATCTTCCTCAGGGTCAGGTCACCTCTTCCTCGTTGGCCACGAAAGCGTTTTCTGCCACACTTTTCCTTCCCACAGACTTCCCACTGAGGTGCCTTGTTCAGCACTCTGGGAACAGCCTATTCGTTCAGAAATTTCTTTCTTGTGCCCCTCTTGTGTTGAGGTGTCAATGATGGCCTTCTGGACAGCAGTCAGGTAAAGCAGTCTTACCCATGATTGCAGTTTTGAGTAATGGCTTAGGCTGGGAGTTTTAAAAGCCTCAGGAATCTTTTGCAGGTGTTTAGAGTTAATTAGTTGATTCAGATGCTTAGGTTAATGGCTCGTTTAGAGAACCTTTTCATGATATGCTAATTTTTGAGATAGGAATTTTGGGTTTTCATGAGCTGTATGCCGGAAATCATCAATATTAAAACAATAAAAGGCTTGAACTACTTCAGTTGTGTGTAATGAATCTAAAATATATGAAAGTCTAATGTTTATCAGTACATTACAGAAAATAATGAACTTTATCACAATATGCTAATTTTTTGAGAAGGACCTGTATACCCCAGCGACTTAAGAGTGGTTTTGTAGTCCAGGGTCACATATAGTCTACATGTCTTTGATAGGCTACTGAACTATTAAATAGCTGAATCACACTGTATACCATGTCTTTGACCTTTTTTTAAAATAATATAATAAATATATAATTCTAAACAAGATTTATACACTTATTTTGAATAAAGTTAATTTTTTTGAAACAACAAAACAGTCTTTTTTTTCTATTGTAAATGATTAATATTATTTGGTAAGATAGTTACTTAGTTTAGTTGACTCTGTTCTTGTTTATACAGCACCATCACCCTGCACAATTTTGAGGATCTACAAGATGCTTAACCACATCTTTACAATTCTGTATTATTACAGAATAAGACAAAGTTGTTTGTCTAATGAGTTCCCACTATAAATATCTCCAGATAGATGGAACATGTATATTTGTCCAAAGAAGGAACATTCCCTATATAATCAACGGAACAAGCAAACAATGAGCCCAGGTTGAATCTCTTTGATGAGGATGGATTCAAACTCACTGGGGAGAGCATTGCCTGCCGTGGTGGATTTACAAACTTTAGAAACAAAAGTCATTGTCATATGTTAATTATTATGCAAAATTTTAACTAGAAATCTCATTCACTCATTTACTTACCCTAATGTCACTCTAGACCTGTATAACTTTATTTGTCTGTGGAAAACAAAGGGAGAAGTTAAGAAGTTAAGCAGAATCTAAATTTAGTCCTATTTTAATATGTGACCCTGGACCACAAAACCAGTCTTAAGTCGCTGGGGTATATTTGTAGCAATAGCCAAAAATACATTGTATGGGTCAAAATTATCTTTTTTTCTTTTATGTTAAAAATCATTAGGATATTAAGTAAAGATCATGTTCCATGAAGATATTTTGTAAATTTCTTACCGTAAATATATCAAACTTCATTTTTGATTAGTAATATGCATTGCTAAGAACTTCATTTGGACAACTTTAAAAGCGATTTTATTAATATTTGGATTTCTTTGCACCCTCAGATTCCAGATTTTCAAATAGTTGTATCTTCGCCAAATATTGTCCGATCCTAACAAACCATACATCAATGGAAAGCTTATTCATTCAGAAAATTGACACTTAAGACTGGTTTTGTGGACCAGGGTCACACATAGTTAAAGTAAATGGGGTGGGTGCTTTCTGTAAAGCTTCAAAAAGGACATTAAAAAAGTAATCCAGACGTAAACTGTTCCAGGTGTGCAGAAGTGATAGCTGAGGATCAGACTAAAACTAAAAGTTGTTATGATAATCTTCTCCTTATGAAACTATTTTTAATTTTTGGAGCTAGCCACATGTCAGTCAGTTTTAGGCTACTTATGATAACACAAAACCAAAATCCCGCAACTTTGTTTCATTCTACTCAACTACTCAACTTTAGAGGAACATTGAACCATATACTCATCCTTTGCAGTAAAACACGAGTGGTTAGTTAAAATGACATAGCCTGTTACTTATTTTCTGAAAACCTAAACATGTCGAAATAATTTAATAAATGCACACAGGGCGGTGACGTTGACGACCGGACGTGATGACGTAGATCCTCGAGCCTGTATACGTGCGCGTTCTCGTGTGAGCTCGGAACAAGTAAAGGACGACGAGACTTCACCGAGGGCTTTGCTCCAAACCGTCTTTGCCTCTGGGGCCAGGCCCGATATTTTCACTGTTACTTATTTAAAAACATTTAACCATGGGAAGGAAGCTGTTTGGCGTAATTCTCGCCGTTTGTATCGGTTGGTTCCAAGCCGAGGCTCTGACAGGTAAGGCGTCTCGTTTTTCTGTTTATCGTGTAGATCACGAGCTCGTTTTTCACAGGCCGTCTGTTGACACAAACACGACCTAGACGACAGCTCGACTGTATTTGCCGTACAGTAAAGTAAAATACATTGAATATGAACGTTTTAAATGGCTTGAGATTTTTAAAGGCCGTTTAAATCGTCGGCAAACTATTGCGCACGAGCCCACGGGGAAACAACTCACGCGCACGGAGCTATAGCAACAGCTGAATAGTTTTTACTCATTCAAGCTCTTCAAGTCGTCTTAAATCCCAACACATAGGAAATATGTATCCAAAAATAAGAGTTTATATAGTATTAATAAAAAAAAAAATATCCATGTGGATTTGCCCTTTTTTTTTTTTTTTTCTTCTTCTTGTGCAAGAACCTTTAATCCCAACTCAGTGTTGTAACTCAAGTTACACATTTCCAAAACTGGAGATCTTCTCTCAGAGGATCATGCTTCTTAGTTGACCTTTAATTATTACAGGAAGGATTCAACCTAACTTTGCTAGTTAAAATATTAATGCTTGTCCTCTTCCCTGGCAGGTCAGTCACTCCAGTGAATGATGTCTTGGTAAGCAGCAGGCAGCCATGACAACTGGTGCAGACTAGTTTTCTAGAGGCCTGCTGTCAAGTCTAGTACAACATCAGTTGAGAGTAGCCTGTAATCATAAAATGGAAACTGAGGGAGGGAAAACATGTTTGTCCAGTCATGAAGGAGGAGGCAGTAGGGCAGCAATTTTCATTTTTTTAGTCTATCCCTGTTCAGTAAAAGGCTTAGTTTAAGCTCATTATAATTTTCCATCACTGGAAATGGCACAGAAATCCACACAATGAACTTGTAGGTGATCAGCCGTTGCTTACTTACGGTAATGAAAGTTTAGTTGTAAATGTCAATCATGTACTGCGAAATTTGTATTTAAATATATTAAATATCCTTTGTACCCTTTTAGATAAATCAGTTGGATTGCATGATGAATGAAAATGGCAGAGTAATGAAACTGATTTTGCGTTATGATCTGGCACCATCATAATTTTAGTCCCCCAGCAGCTGATGAATAGCAGGGTCGGTAAATCCAAACCTAATCAGCTTCATGCTCTCAGTTAGAAATAGAGCGCTAGGAGGTGCTTTTCTGCACGTAAGCATTGATACTTCCTCAAAACGGAACAATCTGTGCAATAAGTTTACTCATGCTGTTCTTGAGTTGCCACATAGTACATTATAATGCTACAGTTGAACGTCAGGCTGCGTAGCTGGATGGTGGAAATTGTAGCATCTCCAGTTCAGAATTAAAATTAGATTTTCCCCTGAGTATTCAATCCTCAGTTCAGCTCAGTTGTGCTTTGCTCAATAAATTGGGTTAGAGCAAAGGGGCAGGTATTTATCGTTTGCAGGTGAATAGGCGTGAGAAGATTTTGTTTGTGATTTATATTTTTTTTTGCTTTGTGTGCTGCTGGCAGCCATTTTGTACTTAAAAAGGGTATTTGTCAGCGTGCACCCGGCTTGGTTGGTGAGGGTAGTCCTGTCCTTCAACTTTTTAATTGTTGTCACTAAGGCTGTAGGGATATGCAAAACTATATTTCAAAACTTGTCACTGGGTTGTCTGAACCACTAGTCTAAACATCGGTCTGAAATAAAAAAAAAAAATTGTTAATGTTAAAAATGTTATGACTCATCGACGTGTATGATGTTTTTATTTATTTTTTGACCTCGTAAAGTTAAATCTAAATGTCTTAACTTCCAGTGGGAAAAAAAATAAAAATAAACAGATTCTCTGTGACACGTCGGACATCGTGAATCATTTAGTCTCTTTAAAGCCCATCTGTCCACAACAGACTACAAGCTTGCATTGATTTTTTTAATTTTATTTTTTTAAGTGCAACACCCATACTTCAAAATCCAATCAACAACCGATTGGACTGAACCGAATATAACAAACTCCATCTTAAATTTTTATAAACTGTTACGTTCGCATATACATAACGCGTCAGAAAATGTTCCTACTGTCATCCTGATGAAATGGAGGTAAAAAAAGACAAACCAAACTAAGACAAAATTTGATATTTTGAAATTTGTCCCATTTTCTGTCTATATTTTGACGAGTGATTGAGTTGAATCTGAGCACTAAATTGAAACTTATTTATTTTATGCAGTGTTTTAGCAAGCTGAATGTCCCGTGTACATTTACGGTAACAATCATAAAAGCCTTGTGGTTAAACAGTTATGACTTGCAATGTAGATTAATGCCTTTTATAGAGAACGTTTTATCGGCATTCAATCGTGAGATTGAGCCAAGAAAATAAATGTAATGTTGAAACAGTCGACCTTAGCTCAGTATTTCTTCTGCCAATTAATCCACATATCAGCCTGTGAGAAGGTGAACTTATTGACTTGTTTACTAGAACAGGTTAAGTCAAATCTAGAAGTGGCAGACTTTGTACCTAGTGATTTACTGTTCTCCCTGTTTGGAGTTATTTATAATTTAGGCTTGAAATATTGGGTTAATACGTCTGCCTTATAGTAACATTAAATCTAAACACTTATATATACAAATATATGCTTAAATTCCATCTAGAGCTTGTTTATATGTGTAGTTTTGAATTTGTGGTCCACTTAGTAAACGTTGGAGGTGACCTTTCTTGATGGTCAAATGAATGAAGCCTGTTCTGCTTTCAAAGGGCACATGTTATTTCAGGCCTAAGGCATGTGTGGAGTTTCATTGCTCTGACTGTAATGTGGATTGTGGACATCTACCATTTTTACCCCTCCCTGGCTAACACACTAAAACATTCCTCCCTCAGCAGCGGACAAAAAGGGAGCAGTACCTTACTCTTGTTTCAAAACCAAACACACTGAAAACATGTGCTACGCCGCAGGAAGTAACAACAGGTCTGGGGCTGATCTCAAAGTGTTCTTGTCATTGATGTGAAGGGTTGTTGTTCAAGCCACTATGCCGTACTTCCATGTCGTTCAGGGTGTGTGTATTGTTCTAAGGTGATCAGAAGCATTTTGCTGAAATTCTCCATGGGGGATTAGCAAGGTACATCCTTGTTTTTCTCTGGAGAACATGCTCCAAGTCTACATGAATGGCTTCAGAAATGGTTGTTTTTAGGTTCATTTACTCTGTTCATGTCAATTGTTTATTCATAATCTTATGACAAGTTTTAAAGGGATAGTTTGCTAAAAACTATGAAAGTCTTCATCATGTGGCTCCAAACCTATATGACTTTCTTCTTGTGGAAATCAAAACAAGATATTTTGAAAAAGTGTGTTGAATCTGTTGAAATTGGTCAAAATAACTTTGTTCCAGTCAGAAAAAAAAAAACACATACAGGTTTGGTATGACATGATGGTGAGTAAATGATGACAGAATTTCCTGTTTTGAGTGAACTACCCCTTTAAGCTTCATCAGTCATCACCATTACAGTCATCCCTTTATTTCATGTGAATGTTCAATTTCATTTTTCATTGCATTTCTTGATATGCTAACTTTTGGTTTTAATGCATGCTTCAACTCATTGTCTTTTTAAAATGCTCGCTTCTAATGTTCTTCAGTTGGATTTTGGTTATCATGAGGCGTTGAAGTCTTGCATCATGATGCTCAAAATTAGTGGTCGACCGATATTGGTTTTTTGACAGCCGATGCCGAAATGGTGGGGAGCAGGGTGGCCGATATAAAGCCGATATCATTTTTTAAAAATATTTAAGAAATTTGAAATCATTTGAAAATGGCTAAAAAAAATAAATGTGTAAAATAAACATACTTTAGATGATAATGTATTTTTCACAGATAAATAAATTTAATAATGTAAACATTGTAACCAAAAGGGCACTCAGTAATCTGCGAAGATTGTGTGCATTGGGAATCATATTTTTTCAAATAAAGCCAAGGTAACAGTCATTATACATACAGCACACAGTGAAAATGACATGAATATGACAGTGGGCAAATGCATGAAGTGCAGCATAGTTTGAAATCATGAGTTTAAAGTTTGTCGATCGCGTGTCTCCAGTGAAGATGAACTCTCTTCCTGTCCGCATTCAATTCACACTGACCGACCGTCACGCAGAGAACACGCGATCATGCAGGATACAAATGCACACTTCACAAGATCTCAACTAGATTTGACTAAGTTTGTGAAATTAAATGTTCATTAGACATTCAAAGAATAGTTTAAATGATATAAGTTCATATTTTCTCAATGCTGATGGCAAACGAGAAAGTATTACGTTTGCTTTACTATTACTAATAATATAAAAGCAATCCTTATGCTTTTTTTTGTATACATTTTAATTCTTCTGTTTAACCGTTCTGATTATTAGACAGACTTCTGTCCGTATTAGACAGAACTGAACGACGACAGTGAACAAGAGGGAGAATGTGAGCGGTATGTCCTCAGGCGCTGCCGTTCTCAGTCCCGTCAAAAAAAAAAAAGTCCTGCCTCGAACGCATCGGCCAAACAGGAAAAACTTATTGGCCGATGCCAATATTTGAAAAATGCCAAATATCGGCCGATATATCGTTCGACCACTACTCAAAATCCAGTTTGTTCTTGTGTATGCTGCCTTTGTTTTCCATTTTAACGTTTCTCTCTCTCTTTTCTCCTCTGCTGTTTCTTTTCTTCTTTGCCTGCCTGTCTGCTAACCATTATTCATATCATCTCAATGAACTGTCCACTCTAAACCCAAATCACTCATCAAATCACTGTCCAGCGGGCTTCATAAAATCGCCCTTGTCTCAGATGAAACTCCTAGAAGACAGTGCCGAGCTGGATTGCGAGGTCATAGGGAACCCCATCCCCGAAGTTCAGTGGTGGTTCATTGAGGGTGAAGAGCCGATTGAAACGGTCACTCAGCTGTTTGACGGCGCGAGAGAGGATCGCGTACGCATCAATGCCACCTATATCAACCACGCCACCAGCACGCTCATCCTCACCAAGCTAACACTCAACGACACGGGTGTTTACGAGTGCCGTGCGTCAAACGACCCCGACCGCAATGACCTCAGGACCCCACCCAAAGTCAAGTGGATTCGCTCGCAAGCGAACGTTATAGTGTTTGAACGTGAGTTACGTTGTGGTATCGCAACGTCTCCACTAGCGTAGAGGAGGAAGTCCCGTAGATTCAGACTCTCCCTTGCCTTGCCCTCCGCCTTCCTTTTTATTTTTTTTTCCTTTGACCAGAGACCAGGTCACATGACTACTTTAGCACCATCTGTTCTTTCATAGTAATCTGATGCCTCTGAGCATATCACTGTCTAGAGCTTGAGATGAAGTTGAACCTTTTAAAGAAATGGCATTGATTGGTTAACGTTACTGCCTGTCAGAAGGTGTTAAACGCACTAATTGGCCTTCATTTCTGAAAAAGGGCTCTGATTAGGTCTCATTAACGTGGCTTGCTTTCAGTAAACATCTAAAAAGCTCTTTAGATGTGACTTAACTCTTCTGGTGGTCTTAGAGAACAAATAGTTCTTTTCCACAATGTTTTCATAAGCTCATGGTCTCCAAACCAGCTGCTGGTTGGTTGAATTTTGATCCCTCTTCCCATTGTTTTTCATTACAAACTGCTCACTCAATGTTTCCCAGTAGCCCAAATGTACCTTCACTTCTCCTTTGATAGAGCACAATGTGCCTCAGCACACATTGTGGTGAACATCTGAACAGCAATGTTCCGATCCGTTCCATCATGTGTCCAAAAATGTCATTTTTTACAGTGCCACATCAAACCCAGGTTGGTAGAGTCTTTTTGAGCAGTGAGCACTTGTTTTGGGAATTTTTTATTTATTTATTTTTTTTTTTCCTTTTCCTGTTAAAGAGACATAATGTTTTGAAAGTTGATGTTTGTGTAACTTTTGCTACTTTTATGACTTGGCAGATGCAGCCATCACGACCAAACCAGAGGTGGTTAACGACCAGAACCAGACCTCTGCAACACTCTCCTGCAACCTTACCAACCCTTCTTCTCCCATCAAAGGCTACTATTGGACCCATAATGGCAAGACCATTGACAAATCAGAGTCCATCCCTGGAGAATCTTTCATTGAACACGAGTATGTTCCTCAACCTTGTGTAAATGATTGTATCACTAAAGAAGAGTGAAGTATAGCGCTCTAATTTCAGTATACGTTTCTCAGATTTAGTGTTTACAGGTCCATTAAGTATAATGCAGCTTCTCAGTTTGTGCGATGGGATTGTTACTAGCAGTAGCGCGATTAAGAGCCTCCGGCACTCCACGTTCACTGACCCTAATTCCCATTAGAACTGCTGGGTCGGAAAAATATCCATGGGGATGCCTCAGCGCCATACTGGAAAAGCTGTTTACTTTTATATTTGATATTTCCTTTTCTTGTATTGTCCTCCCCTCCACCTTTATTGCAACGGTGCTGTTGTTATATTGAGGGATCTCAATTGCCATATAAAACTGTGTAAAATGTGAAATATGTTTTATTTATTTGTGGGTCTCATTGCTTGTTTTTCTTTCTGTGGCAGAATTAAAAAGATTGATTACCACTCTGCTGGACTATATGCATGTGTCTTCCAAACAGAACCTGAGGTTAATGCGACCATTGAAGTTAAAGGTAAGGAAGTTTGACTGACAGATTATTGCATCTGTTATCCATCATGCATTACATGCATTTTTTGAGGTATATTGTGCTCATCTCCCATAATTATACTCTTCCTGTTAGTTCTCCCACATGTAGTGGCCTACAAACACTCTGAAAATGCTAATGAGAAGGACAAGGCTGTCCTAATATGTGTGAGCCATGGATACCCCCTGCCTACTGACTGGATTTGGTATATGCTCGGTGAAGATGAAAGTAAAAAGGTAATTAAAGCTTGTTGTTGTAAAAACATGAGATTGGTACCTGGCCATGCAATTTGAAGGCCGGATAAGGGTGTGTTAAATGACACTTGGCATTATGAACATTTATTAACCTAGCTGTAGCGTCTATCCGTTTATTGCAAGACAAGACTTTTGTAGTTCAAAAACTCAAAACTAAAAGATCAGCTTGAAGCTTTCAAGCTTTTCCACTGATGCATTTGAGACATTATGACATTTACAATTATGGTTGTGTAATAGTGCAATACTTAATAAAATTATTAATAGTGGCATGCTAGTTGTTATTAGGGGTGGGACGGTTCAGCTTTTTCACGGTTCGGTTTGTATCGCGGTATTAGAGTCATGGTTTCGGTACGGTTCGGTATGTTTATGGAAAAACTATACTGTCAGTGTCAAATAAAAATAAAGAAAATAAGAATAATCTATTTAACTACAAGCAACAGCATAAATATAATAGAGTAAAAATACAAATAAAATAAACTGATTTTCAGGGTTTTTTTTTTTTTAGGCAGGTCTATAGCATTAGTTTTTATGTACAGAAATTGAATAAAGTAATCAAATGTAAATTGCATATTTGACTATATAAATTAAAGATGAATCTTTATTAAAGTTACAAAAGCGATTCAATCAAGAGCAGTGAGTGAGTTCTTTGTTGTCGCTGTTTGATTAATATTAAGAAAGTGCTGTCACTTTAAGAGAATGCACTGATCCAGTGCACTGATACTGTACGTTCAGCCGGCTATATCTGCTATAGGATACTTACCAAGACGGGCATTTTGACATAATTTTTGTGTGAATTTGTCCTTTCAAACACAATACTTCAGAGAGAGCTTAATATTTGCGCGCGTTCTGAGGCGTGGGTTTGCCCGCTTCTGATGAGCGCACGTGACGCACAAATCTTCTCACTGCGCGCGCGAGCTCACGTCCTCTGGCTCTTAAATGTTTAAACTGGCAAAGCTTACATGAGTTTAGTTTAAACACAGATATCAACGTGTGCTGTTCAGGTCTCACCTGTGCGCGCGCGCGCTATCAGCACCCGGGTGATGACGGAATAAATGCTCATAATCCACCATACAGCACTCGCATTGAACAAGAGTGAATGGTTTGTCCACTTTTTTTTTTTTTTTTTTCATCGTTGTTGTTGTGATGTACTGGGAAGCCAGAATTCGCATCCATCATACAGAAGCATACATTAGCCGAACCCTGTTTTACCATATTGCATATTGCAGATGCGTTGTCAGATTTAAGTTGAACCGCGGTCCTAGCGCGTGCCGAACCGTGTGTGGAGAACCGTACGGTTCGGTTTTTTTTCCACGAACTGTGCCACCCCTAGTAGTTATGTTAATAGAATTATTACAATATTATATTCAACCTGTTGTGACAACTTCTTAATTCTTATTTATCATTATAGTATTATTAGTTGTATTAATAGAATTGTTGTAATGTATTAAACTTGTTTACTACTACTACTAAATTAATTTAACTGTTATAGTGGTAGTAATTAATATAATTACTGTTATTCAGCCTATTGTCAAGTACTATATTACATAAAATATCTGATAATATATATTTTATATTCTAATTTATAATTATAGTGCTAATAGTTGTATTAACAGAATTGCTACAATTTATTCAACTTGTTTACTACTACTACTACTAATAAAATTAGTTCTTAATTTAACTGTTACAGTGGTAGTAAATACATTAATATAATATTCAACCTATTGAGTACTAGATTACATAAAATATCCTATTATATTATTATTATATAGCATATTTTGTGTACAGTATTTAATAATTATATATTTAATA
This sequence comes from Tor tambroides, assembly GCA_021397915.2. Taxonomy (NCBI): domain Eukaryota; kingdom Metazoa; phylum Chordata; class Actinopteri; order Cypriniformes; family Cyprinidae; genus Tor; species Tor tambroides. The sequence goes on along the minus strand of JAFVLL020006106.1, from coordinate 119,127 downwards.
ATTGTTTTGATTAACTATTGTTGTGCGCTGGTAATTAGAATTATTGTATTTATATTCTATATATTTTGTTTTTAATCATTATTAAATTATTTAATAAATAATTGTTGTACTAGTCGTATCAAAATTACAATAACAGTGTCAACCTATTATTATTATTATTATTATTATTATTAATATAGCACTTCTATTAATAGAATTGTAACAATGTAACTACTAGTATTATTTGGTTGTTATAGTAGTATAGTATATTGTTAATCGAATATAATATTAGTGTTATGTTGTGTTGCACTTCAAATCACCATATTTATCAAGATGATCACAATGTGATTATTTATTTTTAACCAAATCCTGCAGCCTCAGCCTGATGATACACGGGGGAACTTTCTGAGCAATTTTGCTTTTGAGAATTTTCCCCATTGAGAATGGGCAACAAATTTGGATATTTTAGATTGTTCATGGGCCCTGTCTCTCACCTGGTTGCCCGTTGCCCAGCAACATTGCTCAAAAAGTTGCCTTGTGTATCACCAGCCTTAATAACTTACTAACAGTTTTGCATTGTCAACACACAGGAGCCCATTGTCAATGGATCTAATGACAAGTATGAGATCAAGAACACCCCCAACAAGACCACGCTGTACGTGAAAGATCTGGACATCAACAAGGACATGGGCATGTACCAGTGCCAGGGCACCAATGAAATAGGATCAGCTAGCGATAAGATTCAGCTGCGTGTGCGTAGCCAACTGGCCGCCCTTTGGCCATTCCTCGGCATTGTCGCCGAGGTCATTATTCTCATCACCATCATCTTCATCTACGAGAAGAGGAGAAAGCCAGACGAGATCAATGACGGTATGTGATGCAAGTTATTTCCGTTGTAATGATGTTTCCATTTTCGTGAATGTACAAATGAATGATCAGTGGATGTAATTGTACATTTTTGTTTATGAATTCGTAATGGTGCAATATCCTATTTCAGTTTGATTTTGTATATTTATTTTATTTGGCTGAAGTGTGTGGCTTTTCCTTAGCTGAGTCTATTTTTATTATTTACGTTGTTTATTTCTCTGTTCGCTGCTGCTTTTACGTTGTGGTAAGTGCTCAAAACTGCATGTCAGACTGAAGTGGATTTGCTTAAACGGGTGGTTTTGGGAGTTTGAATGCTCTCCCTGATGGGCTGAGATGTACAACTCTTTCACTGGCGGTTTGTCTTAAAAAAAGAAGATAAAACGAACCAGATTTGTCAGACTTAGGTTCAAGAAAAGCAACTTTTTTTTGGTTTTCCCGTAGCCAGTGAAAGCGTTTAGCCGAGTCTGACATATTGCAGTTCAGAATGGGTTTTAAATGGCAAGGTATTATGCATAATAACTAAGATGACATTTCAGACGGATCATGTTATACTGTCTTGCATGCTCTCTGCATCATCTTCTCATTGCATGATGTTCTTCAGCCCTAGATTATAGCAGTGGCTTCCTCTACGTCTCTGAGAGACGGCACCCTTATGGCACAAAGGGTGGCAAAATATATATAATCCCAACGTTATTACTTAGACAGTTTTTGTCTTTCTGAGTGTGTTTGGACATGCTCTCTGCATGAAAACTTCAGCAAAAGTCTCTTTCAAACTCAGATTCAGCTTTTTGTTTTTGTTTTTTTTAAAGTATATGTTTGTTGGGTGTCAACTCGCATCTTATTTACATCTTATCTTATCTTTCTGATTGTGTCTGTCTGAAGCACGACCTTGCCAGTAACTGGACTATTTCATTTAAAATCCGTATTTTTTAAAAAAAAAATATATATATATATATTGGGGGGGTATAAATATAAAATATTAATAATATATAAATATTATAAATTATACTTTTGAGACTTCAACCCCCCTCAAAATAGAATGCTTGAAAAAATTATATATTTTCTTATAAATCTACTACCTTTGTTTAGTGATTTCAAATCACCACAAAAATGCATATTTTAAAATGCTTTAACATTATAAATTAATATAAACTACTTACTTTAGTATTTATTGTTTTAAACGGAATATAGTGACTTCAAACCCCCTCCAAAATGCATTTTTATTTTACACATTATAAATGCATGTAATTATATGCTATGTACTTTATCTTTCTAAAATATTTATTGTGATTAATACATGCTATTTTTGGGGCTTGTTGTGTGTATATATAACAACAATAATGAAGAATATCTGTTATACGTTTTATAATTTAATTCAAAATGTTTTGTAAATACATGTAGTTTTGTTGTGGTTTGAATTACATTATTATTATTATTTATTTTTTTGTTATAAATCTGTATATAATAATGGCTTTTAATTTGGTCTTTACACAGACATTTTATAGTGACTTAAGTTCCACAAAATAAGTTGCATAAATATTTCATATAAAACATAATAATAATACTAATAATAAGTCATTTGTCTTTTTTGTTGTGATTTAGGTGTTATTTTCATTTCCATACAGCTGTTGTCATATCCATAGACTTTTCTACTTATGTGCCAGAGGCAGGACATTTTTCAGCGGTCTCTTTTCAGTAGGAAGGTTTCTGGGTGATATGCTGACTTCAGAAGTCCAGTGCAGGAGTTTATAAATGTGATATAGTGCTGTTTGAGAGCCTTCACCATGATTGATGCAGAAAAGGAACAATGTTTTTCTCTCTACTACATCTGTAGGTGAGGTTGTGCTACAAACAAATGATATTTGATTGGAACCGTTTGTTCTTGGGTTGAAAACCTCTAAACATATCCTTTCAATCCAACATCAGACTGCATGGTTAATGTAAATGCATTATTCTGCATGAATCATTATTAGTAGTGCTGTGAAAACATTGATAGCGGTGTTTAGATGTGTACAGATTTAGCAGTAGAAATAACTGAATTAAGAATGTCAAGGTTTTTCAGTCTCCAAATCGCATTACTCATTAGGTGCTCTGCTTTTAAACTTACGGTTCTCACTGTCTTGAGGCTGTCACACTAGATTTTAGACAAGCTACTGTAACAGTTCAAATAGACTCTAGTGTTGTACATTTGTCAAAATGAGTGTTTAACTCTTTTTCTTTTTCTTTTCATGTGTTCCTGCGTTCTGTAGATGATGACTCAGGATCTGCACCACTGTAAGTGTTTTGTATTATTTGTGCTGAGATATTGTTGAAGTGCAGAAGTGATTTTGTGCGGTTTTTCTCAAAGGAACTTCAAGGCCATGTTGAAGTCTAGACTGTAGCCCTAGATGTGCTTGTAGCTCAGGAAATTCATATGCACATCAAAGAGGGAACTGACGTGCCACTGTGTTTTTCAGGAAGAGCAATGCCGCTACAAACCACAAAGACAAAAATGTCCGGCAAAGAAACTCCAACTGAGAAAGGAGGAAAGGTGAAATATTATTCTTTAAATATTTCCAAATTGGATATGATTTTTTTTTTTAATATTTTAAAATACGAAACCCGTTATGGAACATTAAGGTTCTATATTTTAAACCCTTTATATTATTATTAATTACTATTACAACTGTTTATTTTTAACGTGTATCTTTTATATTGTAGACTTGTATAACAAACTGTAGTAAAATAAATAATTATTTAATTCTATTAAATCATTTTATGCATTTAATATAAACAGCAATGAAATATTTGATAACTTAAATATAAAAAAATGGAAACAAATATTATATTTATAATAATTCTGTACAATTTATAATTTAACTTAACCTTTTTTTGTTCTATTTTTTCCCTTTAAGTGTAATATAAACACTATTTTTTTTTTTTAAAACCGCATCAAGCTGAGTTTTTTTTTCTTTTCATTTTTTTCAGATGTCCTGATGACTACTGTTGAAGATGTATGGAGAATTGAGTTGCTGAGTAGCACATTCTAGTGCACCCTGCGAGTTCTTAACCTTCTGCTTGAGTGTTAACGTCTTGAGATAATAATTGGTCTCCTTTTACTTTTATTCCTATCCATATTGTGCTGCCAGCTGATGTTTTTAAAATGTTTTTTTGGGGGGAGGGGGGGGAAACTGCATGATTGTATTCTTGCTGTAGAAGTGTGTTTAGTGAATCTCTTAATGTGGGAAGGAATTTTTTTTTTTTTTTCTCCCTGTCTTCCTGGTTTCTTTCACTGTTCCTCACGAGTGTGTGTACCGCAACTTTCCGAAACATCTACCGAGTGTAATTGAATCATTGTTCAGCCGCGTGAGAATTTAACCATGTTCAGTGTATACAAATAGATCGCTGAATCAAGTTTCTATGACAGCAGTCGTTTTTCCTTTCTGTAAGCCTTAATGTTTAGCCACTTTATTGTACATGCTAGTTTTAATTGAAATAATTTAAATGAACTACTTTTATGTGCAGTACTCGTGTCGTCGCTGCACATTAAAGTGCACTATTCCATGTGGATGGTCAAATGCCACTTTGTCAGGCTAACAATTTTCTGTTTAATAATGTCAAACAAGCTTATTTTAAAGTTGATAATGTAGTTTCTAATGTTGACTTTTAGGATTCCTCCTGCCTAACCCTTAAGGACCAAGTGCTAGTACAGTGTGTCATTTGCTGTTCGCATAATCCATTATTAATTGTTTCCCAATTGTTTCTAACATGGATGACAATATGGTTATAAATATTTAGGTAAAGTCAGTGAAGGTGGGGTTTTCGTGAAGGCTTTTGCTTAAATGATACTCTCCTATAGGCCGTCATACTTGCATTGTGAAGTATAGTGTCTGGATGTGTGCCATTTCCAAGTTGAGATGCGTAAAATTTAAGACCTTGCTAGAAGTGTATAAATTATTTTGCCTTAGCTTCATAGGAAATCTAATACACTGTCAACTGTACTGACTTGCACAATCTAAATAAACTTATTTGATTTTAACTTTTTGACGAGTATTGCTTGGTGTGTTCAACCAAATAAACCATTTGGCGAGAGAACGAGGATGCCTATAGTGGCTTGTTCTTTGAGCCACCGTAAGGGGGCGACATTTACTCATTTATTCGGTTAAGCTCTAGGGAGCGGCTCTACGTGACAAACACCACAGCGTTATTACATTGGAAACAAGGAGATAGATACTCCAGAATATAAAGCATATCGTTTAAACCTTTATGGGCTTTCAAAATAGTCAACCGTAGTATTATTACTACTCACTATTTTGTCCATGTGAATATTTGCTAATTGGATAAATGGCTCGAGGCCTGTGACATTTCAGGGTTGATTCCACATAAAGAGCAATGCATTTTGAGATCTATAAAGCTATAAAATAAAATGAAAATCCTTGGAAGATTTGAAATCACCTTTAGGCTATGATTAACGTATTTTCACATTTTGAATTAGAAGTGTTTTTTTTGTGCATGGCCTAATGTCAGAATATCTTGGTGATAGGCCTACCATAACTATCCACCTTATTTTATTTTGTAATGTGGAAGAAAGCTATTTTCTTTGAATGGGCGAGACTTCCGTTTCATTAGCTGTAACTAAAGAACTTGCGCTACAAACCAGTGCTTTTATGATTCATTGTGATAATGAATATCAGTTTAAATCAGCATAACGAACTGTTTTTGTACCGGGAAAATAACTGGAAGCAAATGACACCGGAAGCCTCCGCACATTGAAGTTAAAAATGGCCGCACCCGTTAAAAATAAGATGGACAAAAAATCTCAAAAGACTGAAATCCTTGTATAACAATATATTAGAGTAGTTCCCTTAAATATGTAGTTTATGAAAAAATACTTTTTGGAAAGCTTATTGAAAACTTGGGAAAAAAATAAAACGTGGTGTGTAATCAATATTTTGTCATTTGACAAAATGATAGCCTAAATTATGACCCTTATGAATGTGTACAGTCTTAGTTTCAAAATGAAGTTAAATTTACTTTTAAATGACACTTTTTTTTTTTTTGGTTAAAATCAAATGGAGTGGTATAGGCCTATAAGAACATCTGATATTCATGATTCAAACTGATATTTTACTTTAAAAAGTAGACCATCTTTAGAAATTATGGTCAGGAACCTGATATTTTAGGCATGCATTTTTTTTTTTTTTTTCCCAAAACGTTTTCAAATTTGCATGAAGCCAACATGTAGGCCTACCTAACCTAAAAAAAGATTTTTTCGTTTCATTCGTTCATTTCAGGTATCCGTATTTACAATATCACCAAGTTAAGAAATGTGCAGCTGGATAATGAATCATCAAACATACTATTACACACCACTAACCTACATTTGCATATTTAACACCAAAACTCGCATAATATAGCGCATCTCGACCTAATTTCCACTCATTTATCCTTGACATAGTTTAATTCCTGACTCCATTCATTATCTGAACACAGAGCTTGTGATGGTTTAGTAGGCTACCAGGTAAGGGAGTGAACGAGTGCAGCCATAGCAACGCGACTGGTGTAGTTGTCTGGTGACATTGGGACGCGGAGTAAAGGACTGTAGGCAACTGCCCACGTCTGCGCTTTCGCAATCTGGCTGCGTCAGGATTCATCTCAAAGAAACGCTGTCATGGACGAAGCGGAGGACGGCGATGAAGACCACAAAGAGACTCGCAGGGGCGACATCCTTGACTCTTCCTCCAAGATGAAGAATGTAACGCCAGGAGGGGGAGCAACGGCAGCGGCGAGCAGGATCTCCAACAACAAGGACTTCGCCTCCGTCTCCTGTGGACGCAGCACGGAATCCACCGCGCTCCTCTGCCACGGAGATGTTTCCAGAGACAGGAGCGGGTTTGACGGCGAGGATGGCACTGGAATGAGATGCGTAATCAACGGAGACTGCCGAAGAGACGAGAGCTTGTCCTCAACCCTCTCCAAGCAGGAGAAGCAGACAGGTGGAGGCTTCCCAGCATCTGCATGTCACTCCAGCACCTCCAGCATGGACGGCTCGGTCACTCCTGCCCCGACCGCCGCTGCTCCTCCCGCTGAGAAGAAGGACTCCAGAGTTTCCTTCTCCAGCGCTCCACCGGCCCATGGACCGAGCTCGAACCAGCAGCAGCCGGGCAATTCTGTCAGCTTTCCCAAGTCTGAAGATGGCCAGATCACGGCAGATGATGCGGAAGCCAGCGACAATCAAACTTACATGCAGAGGCAGTTTAGCTCCATGCTTCAGCCCGGGGTCAACAAATTCTCACTGCGTATGTTTGGGAGTCAAAAGGCAGTGGAGAGGGAACAGGAACGAGTCAAATCCGCTGGCAATTGGATTATTCATCCGTACAGTGATTTCAGGTAGGCACGATGGAGTAACACCAGTGGATACACAACACCTTGTTGCAAATGCTCATGTTTGAATACAATAAATTATTAGTGCCTTTTCTGGTAAAAACAAACAAACAAACAAAAAACAACAACAACAACAACAAAAAAGCTACTTTATTGTAAAATATATAACATTTTGTTAGACAAAGTTAATTGTATTAAAATATCAAGTAAATAAATAAATGTACTTTTTGGAAAAAAGTAACAGAGTTGACAATTTAAAATTAGTTTTGCCATTTAGCCAAGATCTTAACACTTTTACAAGGTGTTTATTATGAAGATACATTAATGCTGATTTTTAAAAAAAAAAAAATTCATTCACAAATATTCAGTGTTTAGTAATCAGCTGTTTACTGTACAAAATCATGGTAACAGGGTTGACTATTTAAGATCGACCTCTACTGACAAACATTTTTAGATAAATTAACAAACAAGGAGGCGCTTATGATACCATTATACCTTTAAAAAGTAACAGAGATGACATTTTAAAGTTTGTTTAGTTAATTAACTGTACAGTACAAAATCATGGTAACAGGGTTGACTATTTATGATTGTCCCCTAAAGACAAATGTAACATTTTATGATTAGGTGATTTACAACAAGGAGGCACGCACTTATTATACCTTTGTCATTAAATAAAAAAGTAACAGAGTTGACATTTTATAGTTTGTTTAGTCAGTGCACTACAAGGTGTTTATTAGAAAGAGAATTTAAAGCTGATATTTTTATTCATTTATTTTGCAAATATCTAGTGTTCAGTAATTAACTGTACTGTGCAAAATCATGGTAATTTACAAACAAGGAGGCACGTACTTATAGTCATTAAATAAAAAAGTAACAGAGTTGACATTATACCTTTGAAGTAGAGTTGACATTCTAAGTTTGTTTAGCCTTTGTGCTCTAGGTTGTGCCACTATGTGAATTATTAAAAGGAGGATTTAATGCTGATATTTTTATTTTTCAAAAATATTCATTGTTCAAAAATCATGTTTACTGTACAAAATCACAGTAGCAGGGTTGACTATTTCAGATGTCCCCTGCTGATAAATGTACATTTTAAGATGAAGTGATTAACAAACAAGGTGGCACATAATTATGAGATAATTATGACAATTAAAAAAAAATCGATTTAAATTAAAGGGGGTGGGGTAACAGAATTGACACAAAATAAATAAACAGAAAATACAGAATGAATACAAAATACAAGTTTTCATTAAAATAAATAAAATAAAATTTAATTTAATTTAATAAAAATAAACTTATTACATTATTCTTGATGTTTTACAAAAACACCTGCAACAACAGAGTACCAGTTGTCATTAGCTTTGAGTCATTATTCACACGTATGCTGATGAGGGAAACAAAAGGCACCCTTTCCATGGAACAACCCATAGGCCTGAATATCAAACACACACAATGCACAATACTAATTATAATTTGTAATAAGGATTAGGACCTCACATTAATTTGATTTTTAGTAAACTGAGATTAATCATTGATGGCCAACTTACACCAGCAGCAGCAGCTTCACTAAAGCTGTTTCACGTCATCAAGTGTGTGTAATTTACCAGAACATTTATGGAAATCCTTTTGCGCAAAAGCTGGATAAACTGCAAAGGGAAATTTAGACAGGACACTTACTTCAATTTTCAGAAATGATCCCCTCACAGTCTCTCAGGATGAAGTCTGGAATGAAATGCTATAAAAACAGCGGGAATAAAACTTTCCTATGGAGCTTTACCACTGATTTTTAGATGTGATTAAAAAGTGGAGTGCTTGTTTAGTACTATAGCTGAACGATATAGTTCAATGGTTTGTTTGTTGTTCTCCCAGCAAGCACTTTGAATCATATAGTCCCCTCTGTGGTCTGTGCTTAATCATCTCCCAGGACACGGAGCCAAGAGGGTGTTCCTCAAATACACTGACAAACAGGTTAACTTTATATCAAGTAACTTCCAATAAAGGCTGACATTCAAGATCGTTACCTCAATTTAAGCAGTAGCTAATGCATTTTTGATTAAACACAGGCCCATAATTGGTTTGACCAGTATTTTTCACCATCATTCGGTGGGTCTCCAAAGAATAACACTCAGTGCTAGTACACCACTGTGCATTCAACAGGAAACAATTTTCATTTTATGCAAACAATAACTTTTTATGTAATAGCCATTCATTATGAGAGAACAAGATTATCAGTCATAAAATAAAACAACAAATACATAAAAACAATAAAATAATAATTAAAAAGTACTGTTCAATAGGCTAAGTGTCATAAAAAACTAGGTTACTAAATTAAATGATTTTAATAAAAACAAAAAAATAAATAATGAATACAATAAAATGAAATAATAATAATATTAATAATAATAATTATATAATATTGAAACCCCATAATCATAACATTAAACAACAATACCAAAAAAAAAGTATTTAAAATAACAATATAAAGAATAAAAACATTAAAAATACATAAATAATTAAATGAAACCATATACAAAGGACTAATGATTATAAAACAAATTTAAGCAAATGAAAATACAAAACAAAAGTGTGCCTGCTCTCTTGATGGTACTCACATAGGTTGCTACTGAAATACAGTAGATCCATAATAATGTCAATAATAATAATAATAATTATTATAAGAATAAGAAAGAAATAAGAAGGCATTTTCTTATGTAAGATACTCAGTTCAAAGTTTAATTAAATATTTTAGATAAAAGCTAAGTGCTCTGTCTAATAAAAGAAAGGATTCCTTTTTTCCCCAAAGATCAGCATCATTATGAGGTTGCAATACCTCGTCCATGCTTTTACGCATTCTGGTCATTGTGCTAATGTGCATTCATGCACCTTTTTTCTGTGCATGCATGAAAAGAAAGAAGAAAATATATTATGGATTTGTTCAAGCTAGTCTTTGTATTTATTTACAGTCACACATTGCAGTGCAGGCCGGTAATCTATTATTATTTTCAGATAGAAGACGAACTGATCGCTGCATTTAAATGCGAAGACAGCTTTATGTGATGGAGCTCATATTATTATTAGAACACAGCAGCTACAGCTGCATTGTTTGCTTGAGAAAGCTCAGTTATGATCGCTTCAGAAGTTTTGCTTTCAGTACCACAGACAGTCATGTTGCCATATATAATCAATAATTCACAGATACATCTTAAGAGAAGCTTCTTAGATCTTAATGTGCATGTAAACCTCAATTCACCTTCTCAGGATCTCAAAAATAAGCTATCATCCTGCTTTGTTCCATGTATCTGTTTCTCAACGTCCTTGTGATGACCTTGCATAGATTGAGGTAACTTATTTATTGGTACAGTATTTCACAATACTGATCTCAGCCAACAGGCACTATATCAGACGAATGCTGTTTTATTACACCCATATTGCCTCTCTTCTCGTGCGCGTGCAGCGTGTTTGTTGAGGCTAGGGTTATTTATAGGGAGTATCCCTGTCTCAACAAACGCATGAAGACTGAATCTCATTTTTTTATTATAAGGGTGTGCCTTTTATACCAAATACATTTAAAAAGCATGGTAAACCGACATATTGCAACAAAAATGAGAATAGTTACAAAAAAATCCTCATATTAATATAATAAGCTAAATAATTCATGCACACTTACCTTGAGTGCTGTGATGCACACATTTTGTTTGAGACACTGAGATGCCTATTGTTAGTGTCATATAAGTGTAGTCTGTATATAAAATAAAATAATTTATACATTTCTGTGGCATTTTTGTGCATGCATTTAAGCATATGTGCTGTAAATTAATTCACGTACCTTTTCCTTCACATTCCTTTCATTCTCCCCACAGGTTCTACTGGGATTTCACAATGCTAATGTTTATGGTGGGCAACTTGATTATCATTCCTGTAGGCATCACCTTCTTCAAGGAGGAAACCACCACCCCTTGGATTATCTTCAACGTTGTGTCCGACACGTTCTTCCTCATGGACCTGGTACTGAACTTCCGCACAGGCATAGTCTACGAAGAGAATACTGAGATAATACTGGACCCTGACAAGATCAAGAAGAAGTACCTGAAGACATGGTTTGTGGTGGACTTTGTCTCATCCATCCCGGTGGATTATATCTTTCTCATCGTAGAGAAAGGCATTGACTCTGAGGTTTACAAGACGGCCAGAGCGTTGCGGATTGTGCGTTTCACTAAGATCCTCAGTTTACTGCGACTTCTTAGACTATCCAGACTGATTCGTTACATCCATCAATGGGAAGAGGTAAGATGAGTGCCGTAGCTGTTCATCTTCATTGTTGAAGTCAGACAGGATTTTCTGAATTGTGATGCTGGGAAGAAACTGAAACACATTTTTCGCTGAGTAGGTCGCCTGATGGTGGCCGCCATTTCAATACTACTAACTTTATCTCGCTGACTTCTCCAATATAAGACATTTTCGTTCATGGGATGACTAAAAAAAAACGTTGATAACTCAAAAAGAGTTGATAAATCCAAGCCACTAGGTCCAAGCCAAGCCAGCGAAACATATTTTGCACACATCATCTTTTTCAGAGCACTAGGTGTCAAAATAATAACTCACGAAGTATGCTAAAATCGCAACTGATGTTATGTTGAACGTTCTTGTAACTAGTAGTGCTAAAAAACATTGACTTTAATTGACTTTTAATATATAAAATATGGTTAATCTGTCACACTGAAAATAGAAGTCCAAGCACATTGGCTTGTTATAATACTAATGATTTTGGCAGATATAGTTGGTCATCCAAATATTCTGTGCAAATAGTAAAAATACAATATACCGCAGCTATATTCTAATTAGTTAGTTAGTATGCTATTCCAAACATGAATTCCAGCCCGAATGTTTATTTACCTATTGACGTCACTTTTCTTGTTTGTAATTGCGAGAGGCAGAATGTGATCAGTGGTGCTTTTTACTGATTTCCAATGCTGCCTTCTAGGTGTTTTGTTGTGGGTGACTAATTAGGTGCACAGGCTAATTAACGTAGCCTGGAGTAATTAACCATCATAAACGTTAATAACAGCAACTGACTGACCACAACTGTAAAAACAGTTCAGTGCATTACCATTAAAACGACGAGCGACGTTGGGAACATTTCAGATGATTACATAGAGAGCCAGCTGTTCAGAGTGACAGAAATGTGACGTTTGCCTGTGGTTGAGCTGACTGATGATTCAGTTTTATGTGTTCTTTTCACCACTAAATGGGACAATTATGCTGCTGATTACATAGTGGTAATGTGAGCCAGGCATGGCCCTCAATTACTGAATCAACCTTGCACAGCAGTGCCACATTCACTCCACACTGTTTGGCCCCCTTACAGCTCTTGATTACTCAGGCAGGGACAAAGCATGAGTTAGACCTCCTGAAGATATGACCAAGTTGTGAAACCCATTTGAAAGTCAGTACGTTAACCCGATAATGTGTAGGTCATGTAAATGCTAATGTGTTCTTTTATCAGGGAAAGACATAAACTGCTAGAAAAACCCCAACAGCACACTTAGTTTTTGCCCATTACCCTAATATTGCACTGCGTGTAAACAAGTCAAGAAGAAAAGCATTTTATTAGCCACAGTAGCATGATCATAATGTGTGTTAGCTAATCAAAAGGCTTTTATTGTTAACCCTTTGCTAATAAGATTATGTAGACTGTAGAAAAGTTACCATGGTTATTATAGTAAAAGTGTAGTAACCATGGTTGGTAACACTTTAGTATAGGGACCAATTCTTGCTATTAACCAGTTGCTTATTAGCATGCCCATTATCAACATATTGGCTGTTTATTAGTACTTATAAAGCACATATTCTGCATTAGCATATTCTACATACCTAATCCTATCCAATACCTAAACTTAACAACTACCTTGCTAACTATTAATAAGCAGCAAAAACGAGTTTATTGAGGGAAAAGTAATAGTTAATGGTTTGTTAATAGCGAGAACTGGACCTTAAAATAAAGTGTAACCCCATGTTTTAAGCCGTATTGATGCTCATTTGTATAACCACAGTTTTACTAGAAATACCATGGTTAAACTATGGTTAGTGAAGTAAAACCATGGTTAATTTGTGGTTACCATGGTTTAACTATAGTAACCATGTCTTTTTTGGTTTTATTTGTAGAAAAACCTTGGTTAATTTTCGTTAGGGTTAACAAGTGGTGAATGCTATGTTACGCTATTAGGCCACTTATTATCTTGCTAAAACACAAAGAAAATAAAAACTCAAACAAAGCAAAATTTTTAGATTGACCATTTTTAATTTTGTTCAAAAATGCTAAGCTATCAGGCTAGTTAGCATTCAAACAGCAATGTAATTAAAAAATAAGCTAGCAAAATGGTTAGTTTACAAGATTTCAAGCTAATAGTGAATGCTATACTAAACTATCAAGGCAATCACAGTCTTGCTAAAACACAAAGAAACTACAAACCTAAAGCAAAATGTTTAGATGTTCAGTCTATATTGACAATTTATAATTTAGTGAAACACTGTACTGTAAATGCTAAGCTGTATGCTAACTGTATGCTAACTAAAACACAAAGAAATCAAAATGTTTAGATTGATATATTAATTGATGCATTTCTATGGTTACAACAACAAATATTCAAAAAATGATATTTGTAGTCGGGCACTGAATAAAATTCCTGAAAGAAATTCAGTCAGCCGAAGTACTTGTCATAATGTGCATACATTAAATTCTGCAGTGGAAACTAAAAGCGTTTACTTTAGAAACTAAATTGTTTCAGACCACCAACCACATCATGGTACACATGAAAATCATGAAAAACTACTTAAAAATCATGCCTGGCAATCATATTGTACAGACACAAGCAAAGATTGCACAAGCCAGTGTTTTCATGAGGACATTTGTCTGCTGATGTTTGACAATCCCCTCACACCGGTAATTATGCATTCCAGAAGACAACAGAGTATTTATATTTGTTATGGATCATTAATTTCAACAAGTTCAAATGGCGGTGCCATGAGACCCATAAGTGCTTCCACATTGCTTTGAGACCAATGACCCTGATCAAAGAGGCTTTCAAGAACTGCACAGCAACAATGATATACTAAACAAACAGCCCTAACTACCGACCATTTAAGAGCTCCAGGCATGATGCTTCTCTTCAAATATTAGTGTCCAGTCAGTTTGTGTTTTGCATTGTCTCAGATCCCGTTCCAAGTGCTGCTGCTTCTCAAGCTAGAAAAACAACCCACGCAAGCTTAGATCTTTACAACACAAGCCAGGGTAGTGTCTCTGCTTGTCGTCTTCTATCGCTGATTTTGGCCTAGTTGCTATTTGGAGCACTTGGCTTTTCTCAGGTGTGACAAGCCTTGTTTCTGGTATGGGAAGAAAGTGTTGACACTGTCTCGCACAACCACACAAGGCATTATCCTGTACTGACTCCAGATCGCTCTCCAATAGCGGTCCTCTCCACTTTGTAACCACAAACAAACTGCACACACGGCTGTCTCCAAGAGACATTCTCTGCTCTCCAGTCTTTCTTCCAGTCCCACCAGGAAGAACATGGTATCAGCTTGGCACATTACTTTCATCATTCACAGACATGTTCTGTATTGAATCTAATCTGACAGGATGAAGTTTGTAGGATGTACTGTACTCATTGCATAAAGCTTTGGCAAACCTGGTCTTAATGCAATATGTGTGCTCGTATTCACAAATCTAGAGGTCACAAATAATCTTCAGGTCAGAAGGGTTTTGAAACCGTACCTTGTCAAGGGAATCCCTCCAAAAATTAAATATGCGAAGATGGATTACCTGTATCTCTGTTTCAGAGCCCTAGTAATTTGATCCGGATTGTCCTAGAAAGCCCTTCCTCTACATAAAATGTAGTTTCTTATCTTTGACTGATATCTTTCACATGACCTATGACTCACAGCGGTGATGCGCATCTTCAATCTGATTGGCATGATGCTGCTTTTGTGCCACTGGGATGGCTGTCTGCAGTTCTTGGTGCCCATGTTGCAGGACTTCCCTTCAGACTGTTGGGTGTCTCTTAACAAGATGGTGGTAAGTCTTGCCTTCCAACTTGCCTTGGTCCCAAAAACTCTCCCAAATAGTTTAAGTTTTGTAGCCCAAAGTTTAAGTACCATACAGTTACTCACAAAAATAGGAATGGGCCATTTGCTGAGTCCAGGAACTGAATTTGGACTCAGCAAATGGCTCTGTAGAAGGTCACTCTGAGTCCTCCAATTATGCTCGAACAATTCCACACAATAAGCAAATCACAAAGCCAAAGCTTCCACTGATGTCATCAGTGTTTGACAGTGTTAATCACATGGGCACACTGGGGAGCTGACTCCATCACCTGCTCTTCTCACTTTCCCAAGTCAGCCAGGCACTTTGAGTCACCCCTCCCTTACTTCTCACCATCATCCATCTGTTCTAGAAGTTCTCCCTGCTGTTTTGTCTAGTCTGAAGATAAGACACTGTTTGGACATTTGCTACACTGATGTATACAGTACGTGACCGTGAACTCTTGCTCGGTAAAGTGTGTGCAGCGTCAGGCAACTTAACTGAGAGTATGATTTAAACTTGTGTTATCTGGGGATTCACATGTTGGCTGAACGCCACTCTTGACAACCAAAGGGCTGGCTTGTTTTAAACCTTGGTGTAAACCACTGGCAACAGCTTGTGAACTGTCGTCAACTAACTGAATTTACCAATGGAAAACTCGTGAGACTGAACTCTGATAAATGCTGATTATTTAGGTTTTCCCCTGCCTGTTCGTCCTTTATATATTAATGTACACTCTTTATATGCTGTCACTTGTAAGAGATCATGTGACATGGGGACAGGTTTTTCATTGGCTTTTGTTACAACAGTAGTTTTTGAGTGCAGTCATTCTAGTCGCTGCCAATGCTTAGCAATCAAGGTCAGCAGCTTTCGAAAGGCAGATTGCTTGAAATGAAAGACGCAGCGTTAAACGATCTGTCTCATTATTTCAAGTGTCCGCTTGGTCTCTCAACAGGCCTGTCTTTGTGTGGTAATGAAGCCTGTGAGTCACACTCACTGAGATGTTGTTAAGCTTCAGCAGAGGTGCTATAAAACACTAGGCAATTTACAAACCTTCCTTCATTTGTTAGAATACAATAAAACTAAATGGGCATTATCATTCAGGATACTGAAAAAAGTCTGATGATGTTCCAGTCCAAAACAAACTTACACGTACTTGCCTCCTTCCTGTTTGCAGATAGGGTAAGACCCTAAAAAATCTTAAGTCTTAAATAGTGGTTGAAAAAAAACATTTATAAAGATCATTAATATCATCTGAGACTCATCAATATCACGCTCACTTCAAATTAAAATTCCATTTTGACTTAACATAAATGAGTTACAGATGGTTCAGCTGCATTTCACCTGCCACTGTGTTTCCCGCCTCTGATAGATCAATGCACTGAAATACACCCTTTGATCCCTTTTGATCCAGCTGTGCCCTGTGATCCATGACCTAGCATCGTCAAATCCATCCGTGCACAGTTATAAAGCACGTGTGATTCACAGGTACATGCTCACGTGTGTTTTTCAAGAGTCTTGCTTATGAGCTCTGCAAGCTTGAGGAGTCATTCAAAGTTCAGATAAGCATCCCCCAGACTCCATAGACACATACAGATGGACTCAACATGGCCTGTTTTCATCTACACATTCACAGTGAAGGACTCTTACCAAAGCCCTTTTAGCGCAGGTCAGTTCATTGGTAACCATCTTGGTAATGTCCTGTGAAGCTATTTACTGTGGAGGCAGTAAAGTATAGCTGTTATATAGTAAATGGCTCTTTAAACTGAAAAGACAGGACTTAAATTCATACAACTGCCATATTTAGCACTATGATTTCTCCCATTCATTTTCCTACAAGTGTTTTGTATCTTCCACCATATACAAATCTTTACTCTTACACATAGAAATACTAGATAAGCAATGCCAAAGGAAACCTTTGCATTGCAGCTAATTAGCGCTAATTAGCACAATTCAGTCATGTTTCCCTCAGCTGAATGTAGACTCGACACAGTCCTATGCTCATACATCTCAAAGAAATAAAGCCCCCACAGTCTACTGTGCTAGGCTAAATCAACTTAGCAGTTAAGTCTTGTCATCTCAGTGCCAGTGGGGGTGAGTAACACTAGGTTAAATGTGCGCTAAGGGCCCTAGTTAGACAAATATAACCAAAACACAATTGCTCAACCAGATATACTCTAATGTGTGCTAATCTTTCATTTAGCTCATTCCAAATCATGCTAGCAGTGCTACAATGCATGTCTGCTAAAACTGATTATGCAGCATTAAACATTTCCTATTTTTTCCTCCATAAATGCAGGGAAAAGGAAATAATTTGTGAATGCCTGTTTATCCACAGAATGTAGAGCACGTGTTGGGGTGTTGACTGGTGAATGTTTTGAGGCTATACAATATCTTTCATTGCATTAATCTGCATACTCCTCTATGAGAAATATGACACTGCCAAGTGACTCTCTGTGTTTACAGCATGTTGGTGTTCACGTAGCAATAAAAAAAACAGATAAATCAGTCTCATAGTGGAATGTGTGATTCTGATTCGTTTAAGTATGAACATTAACAAAAGAAGTGTTAATTACATTTGTTTCTTTTCCATGTCAGGAGGGTTCAAATATATATTGTAGAATTTAAGCAGTTTGTGTTCAGTCGATGCTTAATTGTTTATCTCTGTGCTTACCGAGATGTTCCAGCTAACCCAGAAGAAAACTAAAGGGTATGCCTGGAAGCCTTGGAAGGCAAACATGTAAAGTAGATGGAAAGCAGACATGAACTAAGCAAACAAATCTCCCTGACATACTGCCCACACTGCACTGCCAAGCCTTGCAGTTACTCAAACAAAGGGTTAGACTCCAGACAATGTCTTCTCTGTCTTGTTTGCATCTGCACTTGACAGGATTGTTGGGGTTGCAGCAACACATTTTTTTTAGCCTCAGGACTGTGTAGTTGAGTCTGGGAACACATTTATATTTCTTATTTGTCCATGACACTTGCACTCCATGTGCAGTGTAGCCTGTTATTGCACCCAACCTGACAGTCGGTGATAGCAGCCAGGTGCGTCCTGGCCTCAACAGACGCTTCCTCCATCCCAACCCTAGTAAGCCACTTCTCGGCTCATTTCCACAAAGTAATTCCACTGATTACCCACCACCCTCGTTTTCCATTTTCACCTCCAACTCTTCCCCCGCTTCGTCATTCAGAGTCACTCGTGGCCTCCTTGACTTTGATTCTGGATTTTCATAGCTTTGTCTAAACCCTGCTCGAAGTGAATGCAAATCAGGTTAACCGCATTTCACAGGGACCCATCAGGTCAATCCTGAAAAATCAGTCGCTTATGAAGAGAGACGAGGCACCTTAATGTAGCAGCTGAGGTCCTATGCAGATACTTGCAAGGGGAGGAAAGACATTATAACAAGAGCCCGACTGAACAATAAACAGCGCGGTCCCATTAAATCACAGACAGAGTGATGGAATAATGAATCTATCACAGGTCCATAGTGCACATAGCTATCCAAAGTACTTGGCAAGATGCCTTTGATAGGGGTTTGTATAGGTATACCCCTCCTGAGCCAAGATTTTGACTTGAGTATTAACATCCAGAGTGTATCTAGTGATGATGAAGTAATCAAAGTCTCTCTTTCTTTTTCTGTTTATCACTTTCTTACATTCCAATTTGCAGAATGACTCCTGGAGTGAGCTGTATTCCTTTGCCCTGTTCAAGGCCATGAGCCATATGCTGTGTATTGGGTACGGACGCCAGGCCCCTGAGAGTATGTCTGATATCTGGTTGACCATGCTGAGTATGATCGTGGGAGCCACCTGCTACGCCATGTTCATTGGCCACGCCACCGCCCTCATACAGTCGCTGGACTCTTCCCGGCGCCAGTACCAGGAGAAGGTGGGTACTATGCTCCAAACACACACATACACACACACACACACTGAAACACCTGCAGATGACCTTCTTATGTGTCACCGTTTGTTTGATCTTGCCAGATCAAAGTCGGTACCTATCGTCTGTTTGAGAGGATGAAACTGCTCAGGCCAACTATCCCTATGGATGATGATTCTGGGTATTCTCCGCAATCTGGTCTCCCTCTCATCTGATCAGTTGTCAGTCCCTCCCACTGCTGTAATTCGGTCTTCTTTGATTCCTAATCACAGCATCTGGTGCTTGTTTACACCTGCAAATCTAGCCTGCTACCCATGTCTTGTCGTCACAAACAATTTGGTCACAAACTTCTTAACTATGCACTGTTTCCATTGAGCAGATCCATTCTGGAACCTCCTTTTTCCTAAAAATAGATAATCGTTTTGTTATTTCCATGTGCTTTAAAAGAAAAGAATGTTTTGGGATACTCTGTTTCAAAGAAATTTGATACCCACCTGAGTAAAAAGGCATGCATGTTCTTACATCTGACAGTGACATAGACAAGTCAGATAAAAGGGTCAGAAGTTTCTTCTACAGGAAATGGGGTACAGCAGTTAGATGGACAGAACTGAGTTAAGCATATCTTAAAGTTTTTCAGCAATCAAATTCAGTTTCAAATAGACCAGAGGTCTTTCACCATGCTCCTGAAGACCTAATGTCCTGCAAAGTTTATTTCCAACCTGCTTCAACACCCCTGCCTGTGATTTTCAAGCAATCCCAAAGAACTGGATTAACTGGTTCAGGTGTGTTTGATTAGAATTGGAATAGGTCTCCTGGAGGAGTGTGAAGACTTCTGAAACAGATCTCAATCTGTCCTACCACTCTTTCTGGCACTCTTTTTTTTCCTTTGTTTGCTCAAAGTTCGCTCCGGCCATTGGTTAAGCTGAAATGTTTACAAACTTTGGAAAGTCCACCTACAAATGGCTTACTTATAGTTGTTTCTGCACATCAAAGCTGAGATGGGAAGTAGTGTTTCATATATAAAGCACATTTTAAAGGTACTAAAATGTATTTAAAGGTAATCCTGCTAGTTGTTATTAAGAGCATAACTTTAATTCTACTCTAAACATACATGACAACGTTTGAAGGAATGATGTAATGCGGAGAATCCCAAAGGGACTTTCGGTGGAGCTCATCAAATCTCGCCTCAGGCGGCAGACTTTCCTCTTCATTAATCACTAGCAACAGAGCTCCTTGCCGTCAGATAACAGAGCCTTTATGACAGCAGGGGAGTAGAACATGCTAAAGATATCAACAAAAGCCATTCTTTGCGTGAGATAAAGGGCCCATAAGAGGCTGGTTTTGCCCTCATGATCTAAAATAAACACGTAATGATGTTCCTTTGTGCCAAACTACACATTAAAATGTTGATGATTTTTGAGCACATTTTAGATCAAGGGGATCTCACTGGTGGAGAGGAAGAAGTGGATTGTTGTGATGGTCACAAGTGTTTGCGTGTCTAGAATAGCAGGAATATATGTACACAGAAAAGCCATTACAAAAAGCATAGGAAAGAAAGTTTTTGAGTGTAGTAGAGAATTCCTTTACAGACAAAAACATTTCTCACGCCTTTGCAACCTCATGAACAAACAGCACAATGTCCCTGTGTAGATCCCCCGTCATCCCATCACATGTCCATCTCCCCTGCTATGTAGAAACCAATGGATTGCCAGACAACAACAGATGAACGGGACATTGGCCATTATGTAACAAGCATTACATTGCTAAACATTGACTTTCAAACACCTGTTTAGGTCCAGCCTCTAACAAATTCTTGCATGGAGTAGAATAACACAAGTCTCAGATCAGTTTCTGTCAACTCTCGACATTACCGCACCCCAGGGAATTGTGGTTGTACGTACAGGCCTGCTGAGATGTACAGATCGAGCTGTATCAATCGACCATTACACACCACGGTCTCTGCTTAGATCAGTATGTTATAATATTGATCACAGCGTTGTCTACAACATGAACTGTACACAAGAAAACATATCGACTGTTGGTAGCATCATGTATGGAAACCATTTGAATAATATATTACAGTTCTTAGTCTTTTTGGCAATAATATACAGAAGAATTACAACCTTACCATTGTAAGTGGTTCTGATCTTTGTGTAAGGTTGTGGACTACAGGGTTGTAGGGGTTGCGCATCACGTTGGTTATTACCCAACGGTAAACCACCATAATCCTAGTTGCCATTGGATATCTATGGTATAAGTGTATCTGCTGATGGACTCAATGTCCATATGGAACGAAAGCTTGATATACGGTACACATGACTTAAGCTTTCATCCCCCCTCCTTGGTGACTACGATGACCTTGATGCTTTGGCAGATGGTCATGGGAAATATATCACCCCTGTATGTCACTGACAGAAGATAAACCTGTGAACTGCCTGAAAATGTGATAGGATTTCATGCAGTTTGCACGTGTGCTAACATTCAGTTCATAATTAATTGCTTGTTTCCACGTGCTTACTGGAGCTGTGCGATTTGTAAGCTAGCTTGGGTTAGAAGCAATTCTGTACATTGTACATTGCAAGCAAACAGCAGTGAGTGAGCTATGGAAGTACATTTTTTTCAGTTCAACTGTCCCTGAAAGGATTTTGATACCAGTATATGTCAATTCAGCCATATTGGAAGGACAAAGTTGATTATGTCTACTATATTATGCAACATTGCATCACTTCTTTGATGACTTCTGTTAGGAAGCTTACACAGGTTAATCTGATCATCTACCTGTCCAGAGGTTTAGTGTAGGTCACCAGATGTGTAGCTTATCTTACTGTTTTCTTACAGCCACATAGCTTTCTACTTTTCAGCCTACCTTTTATTCTTGCTTATTTATTCTTCTATCCAGACTGATAGCCCAGGGAAGCTGAGTCACAGGAAGTTCAAGAGTGAAGAAAAGATGCTGAGTAACTGAGTATAAACAGACCACAGTTTCCTGAGCTATAGACTCAGTCTGAGACCTGGTGCAATTAAAACTTTCCTGAAGTGTTTTCAGTGCTAATACACAGACCTTGGCTGTACAGACTCAAACAATGATTGCAACAAGGTCCAAGTAATTGTCTTCACGTTTCAGCTTAACACCTTGTCTCACTTCAAGGCTGATTGAATGAACCAAAGAGAGGAGAAAATAGACTTCCTTGATCGAAGGGGACAAAGCGTAAATTACAGAGTTTGTCGAGCTTGACGAGACAAGCGGGCACTGTTATTTGGAGGTGGCTAAATGTTGGTGTGCAGGCGTTTGTGATACTTTCTCACGATATTGAGTGTTTAATCATGGTTTTGTCAATGTTAGACAGTGATTTGCACCACTATTGCATTTTAAACCTTCAGTATTTAAAATAATTCATGTTTTCAGTGCTAACATACCTCCTTTGTATGTAAATTGGGCTCATTACAGATGTGTCTTATTCCCAGTTATTTGCCTGTTGCAGTTAGCATTGTGCTATTACTACACGCAAGAAAGAAATACAAAGTGGAAAGCAAAAATGGCATGCTGGGACCCCCCCGGTTGTTTCTTTCAGTTGTGTGCGATTGTATGAATCCCTTATCCAATCATAATTAATTAAGATTGAATTAGATTAGGATTTGGGCTGGATTACCGAAACAAAAGGTTTTTATGAAATGGGTTTATGATAGGGATTTCCACCCTGAGCTAATTGAAGTCAGTCACTGCACTTCCCATGATTTCCCACCCACTGCCAAAGGGACGATGAGTAACAGTGTGCATGCTAACACACACATGCCACATCTGCTGTATATAGGGCCATTCTGCATCTGACAGGAATTGTAAGCTTTATTATGAGGCATTTTAAACCTTCAGCTATGTTTTCAAAGATTAGCAATGCCATTTGTCTCATTTCGCTACTATCAGTGCTATCTACAGAATATGCTCATTGTTATTTAATCAGATCATTCAAGAATGAAAAAACAGCAATTTTTGTGGAACATCTTGTCAGATCTGTTGAAGGATATGCCGTAAATGTCATGACAAGATCTATTGGTACATGTCTTTTCTTCTTCTCAACCTCTTTTCACTGGTCTGGCAAAGGTACAACCACTTAAGAACCAGGTTTATCGCCAACGTTTTGGGATGGTTCTAGATTGTCTTGGTTTCTGGGTTCTTTGATTCAAAAATGGAGAAGATAATTGTTCTTTACATATTGTGAAGAAAATTTTTATTTGATAAGGCACTGCTATGGTTTTTAGCATGCACGCAGGAAGTTCAACACTTTTTTATAGTATAGTTCACTCACAAATGCATATTGTAGTCATTTACTCACCCTCATGTTGTTCCAAATCTGTATGACTTACTGTCTTCTGTGGAACACAATAGAAAACTCTCTGAAGAACTGTTATTGTCCATATAATGAAAGTCAGTGGGGTCCAAAAATCATTGAAAGTGTTTTAAAAATCCCAAGCCATAAATATGACCAATAGTAACTGTGATTCTTTAGCAAACACCAATAATTAGCGAAAATACTTACAGAATCCCTCCATACAATGGCCTGTAAAATAGACAGCACCTGTCACTAACAAGTGCAACAGACTGCACCCTGTTAGTAGCTCGAGGATCGACCCAAGACTTGTCAAGCAGAGCATATGTCACCGCGCACATACCGACAGTCATTATCCACATGCTTTTTCCTACCAACACCATCCATCCAGCTGGGAGGTCACTAAGGAGCATCACCCTTCCCCCACGTCATTATCCTGGTGTGCACATGACCTGCTGTAGTTGGGTTATGTTGGAATGAGGTCTGAAAAGCCGCAGAAGACGTCTCACCTTTAACACTGCTTTTGTTGCTTTTGAAATAAGGTTCAAATTTAGCACACCCATGTACTGTAAATAGCCTCCCTTCTTGGTAATAAGTGTTTGATGGAATGTGAGATCTTGACTGCTTCAGTGACAAGACATCAAAATAACCATCCATCCATCCATCCTTTTTTCTTAAGTTAATTCAAGATATATTTTCATCTACATTAAATACTGAGTTATGCATTTTGAAAGAAAAAAAAACATCTAATCATATGGAGCATGTGTTAAAAATATTCTAGAGATCATCTCTTATTAGTTCTAGAGTATAAATGTTGTTAATTAAAAACTAATGGCTGTTCTGCAGTAAGTCTGTGTTTTAAGAGTCAATGATATGCTTTTGAATCATCCATAAATATATATGTAATCTAATTTCTACACAACATACATAGCCAAAACCATTTAATGCAATAAATGTACTGTATATTCCTGTAACATAAACCAGAAAGCCATTACAACACAGACGATGATGCAGAGAAGGTTAACTACTGTGCTATGAATAGAGCTTATCGTCCAATTCATCATACTCTTCCTGCTTTGTCTATGACATCCACTGTAAATAACTTCCGCAGGAACGCCCATACAGAAAAAACAAGCCTGGATGTTTAAATATTTACTGTATATAGTGATCCCTCTCAGCATATCACGTCTCCACAAAAGAGGCCACGTAGGACTGAAATGGGCAACCCACATGTTGCTGGTTGGAAATTTTGGGTCAAAAGTGTGTCCTGAAATGTCAGCTTAACTTATCCCGTGTTCTTTTTTCTTCTCAGTACAAGCAAGTTGAGCAGTACATGTCTTTCCACAAACTTCCGGCCGACTTCCGGCAGAAGATCCATGATTACTATGAGCACAGATACCAGGGCAAGATGTTCGACGAGGAAAGCATTTTGGAAGAACTGAATGAGCCGTTGCGAGAGGTACCATTCAGCAGCAGAAAACAATACACAACTGATAACTTGCCTGACAGTAAACTCACTTCTGCATTTCCAGGAAATTGTCAACTTCAACTGCCGGAAGCTGGTGGCGTCCATGCCGCTCTTTGCCAACGCAGATCCCAACTTTGTGACAGCAATGTTAACTAAACTCCGCTTCGAGGTCTTCCAACCAGGAGATTACATTGTTCGTGAAGGAACCATCGGCAAGAAGATGTACTTCATTCAGCATGGCGTAGTCAGCATCCTGACCAAAGGGAATATCGGCATGAAGCTCTCTGACGGCTCCTACTTTGGGGGTAAGAAACACACAGAAAGAACATCATATTCATACAGAAACATATCAGTTTGAACATTAGAATTGCAATATCACTACATACAGCCAAATGGATAAACTGTGCAAAGTTACACTGTTTTGTTTTGACATCCTGTTAGCGCATATCAAAATAAAAGTCTCCACAGAAAATTCTGAAAAAACAAAAAAACAAATACAAAACAAAACACTAAGAAGTACTGAAGAACATTACATTAAAATTTTCCAAAGGCAGTAGAAATTCAGTTTTTATGGAACAAAAAGGCCTGTAGGAATTTGAGTTTACCTAAATTATACCTGTCCTGAACAATTAAAAAAACCAATAAAAATCATAGGAATTAAGTCAAGTAAACTACTCATTATATTCAAATAATCATAACAAACTTAATCATATTAGAATAACATTGTAATTTACTTGCAGCCAAATGTTTTTCCAAGGTTAATTTTTTGTAAGGTTACATTTCCATCTGTTGTGACATTTTGGTGACACATATTAAAATGCAACTTCAAAGTAAAAGCCCCAAAAAGAAATTATGTATTAAAAACATACAATTTTAATTTCCAAAGGAAGGCAGGACAACTGTAATAATAAAAGATGAAAGTATTAGTTTTTACTATTATATTTGATTATCATAATATACTACATTTTTACATTTCCTAATCAAAGAAAATTCAATTAAATCACTCGTTATCATACCAAACCCATCATATTGCAATAAAGTTATAAATTACTTACAGCCAAATGTTTTAAGGCTAAACTGTTGTTAGCATATATTTGAATGCAATTTCAAAGTAAAAGTCCCATAAATAAATTATGTAAAAACAAAATACTTCAAAAGTTCCAATTAGAATCCTGCTGTTCACATTCCTTTACTATTTTTGATAAAGATAAACAGCCTTTATGGTTTGTGTTCAAAATTTAGAAATTTAAATGGTTTAAAATCATATCATTGCTCCATGTGAATCCCTAACAGCTCACTTGCACTGGAATACAGTGATAAATACCACTGACATTTGAACATGACTCCTTAGTTTCTCCCTCCAGCGAGCTTTGTCCCATTTAAGATGCTTCCCCCTTTGAGGGGCTTGCGTTGGTGATCCAGAAAAAAGACAATGCTTTTTCCAGAGTCTTTAGGGCACGGTCTGGGAGCAGCAAGGAGCAGAGTTCACCGAGGCTGCGAATATACCAGGAGCCAGAGGCACTGAAGGAGGGCCACAGATAAAGAACAAATGTGGCCAATTTATAACACCTAATTAGTGGAGCAGAACAGCAATGGCAGAGCAATTTACAATGACGAGAGATTCCCTCGCCAAAAACAATTACACTGTACCTTTCACAATGCATGAATGAGAGGGGCTTATTCATGATGCCAGACTGATTTGTCATGGTATTCAATACAGATCACAGCATTTCTGCTTTTTAAGATGCTACAGTAAATAAAAAGCCCATATTCTGTTATCAAATGCAATGCATTTTTACAATGTTAAGGTCTTAAAGGGATAGTTCACCCAAATATATATTAAGATAACATATTTTGAAGCATGTTTCAACTGCTTTTGTCCATACAATGAAAGTCATTTTCAGACGACTGCATTTTTCAGTATATTATTACGATACACTTTTCTTGGGCCTTAGGGTTGAATTGCACCAAATTACACCCATTAACCATTGAAAAAACAAATATAAAAACAAAGTCTCTCATGACTTTAGGTTACCTTGAAAATAGCATGGCCATTTGATTCGGTTAATAGCATAAGCCACTGTAGATGCTACATACTGTGACCACGTGGCTTTTAAAAAAAACACATTTGGCATTTGGCTACGTTCGTAAGAGTGGGACATGGATACATTAAGCACATGGTTCTTAACAGCTTACAGAAATGAGAAATCATCATTAATCTCCTTGGTGGAGCTTTATATATATCATAAATGATACACTGAATAGAGCATGTAGGTATATGTAGTCAGCATCTAAAGTTATATGTGAATATACTCAGTAGCAAACACTTTCAGTTCATTTCTTTTTGTTTTCTTTAGGCCATGGAATACAGGGAGGTTTGTGATATTGCATATTGTTAATTTAATGACTGTAAACTGGAGCTAAATTTGATCTCCACACTTGTGGTAAAGGAGGCACTTCATCACAGATCTGACAGCTCAGTTTTGCATGCTGGGATACGTCAACCCAAACTGGGCATGTTGTGAAAATGTGATTTTTTGCAGACTGCTGTTTTTGCAGGGTTATTATTAGAGGTACAAATCTGACTTTTTTCTTTTTGACAGTGCATAAGTTCTGGTTCAGTTGTATCGTTCAATCAATTTAGCTTTCAAACCAGTGCCCTTGTTAATACACAATTCATGTGTATTAATCAGTTTTTGAGCCCTAGAATTTGAAAGAATGTCACATGCAGTATTTAACAAGAAGCTGTGCGTACCAACTTTACAAAGGCTTGTCAAAAAGGCACGTTGCCAAAAAAAAAAAAAAAGAAGAAAAACTTCAAAGATCAAATGAGCTGCACCAACAGCTGGAGCACTAGAGGAAAATGCAAAGTCCACAAAATTACTTATTTAAATTCTACACATTTTAACGAAATACAATAACCAGTGCAAAAAAGAACACATTCTTAATCAGTATTTTTATATTTTCCTAATAAAAAAAAAATATGTAAACATCCTTTACTCTCTTTATAAATATTAATTTAATTTTAAGAAATAAATACATTTTGGTAGATTGAATAAATAAAAAAATCCCATCAACAGTTGCAAATAGGGTAAGATTAATAAATTATCTTGTTTATTTATTTATTTTACAAAAAAATACTGATTTAAATAAATAAATAATTGTAAAAGCAATACGATACATAAATTTGCCTACAAAAGATGGTACACTTTTGCGGTATGATAAAAGCCCACTTTGATTTACCAGTACATGAATATTAATAAATGTCCAACATAGTGTTTGCAATACCCTACAGCCAGCAGTGTGAAAATTCACCATTCAAAGTGCTGCTGTTCTACACTGTAGTGAAGTGTGTTGTAATGGACTCATGCTGACTGAATCACAGAAGAATCAAATGCTTTTCAACCCCTACAGACATGCAAATCTAGGACCTTTCTCTTTATAAAACTTAAGTCTGCTTAAAAAGTCGACAGTTCTGAAATACAACCAAATATGACTAAATATTCAGTATTATTAATTGAACAACTAAGGAACAGAATATTAAGTCTTTTATCTCAAAGGTCCTTATTAAGATGCACGTTACCCACAATTAAAGCTTTATTGATTTTTTATGACAGGCAACATCCACTTGAATCCTCAGTGGAGTTGTATCCACTCTATAGGGATGAGGGCCACAGCAACTTCAATGAGAGTGAGCTGTGCCAACATTCACTTTGAAGTGTGGCCACATTTTCAACTGGGCAGATCCCAAATACTGAGCATCTTTTTGACTGGGTGTGTGTGTGTAGATAGAGTCTTTTCAGTCAGTGACAGGATCTTACCTCTTCATAATGCCGAGTTTGACCTTCCTCTCAGAAAGAATAGACATAGTCAGGAGACAAAGCAAACTGACAGGTCCTCTACAGTTACATTTTCAGGTTTCAGCTCGAGTGATGGTGAAATTTTGCTGTGTTCTTTCAAAAAGAAAGAGAAAAGACAGAAAACTAAATTATGATGATTATTATGTTGATGTTTGGGATACTGTTCACAAGAGAACATTAGTTCCGATGATGTTTTGATTACCTACTTCAACATGCCAAAATGAACACATGGTCAGGCTGGTCAGGTCTGTCTTTTTGGATGGTTTTAGAGGGTTTTTTGGCCTTTGTCCACTGGTCAGACTAGGAGAGCAGCTGGCTGACCAGCCAAACCAGCTAAACAATAGCTAAGACCAAAGTTCTTAAACCAATGTTGCATGATTGAACTTGGTCTACTAGCATGGCCAAGTTGGTGTTCAGCTGGTCTCCCAACTGACCAGTGCCAGAAACCACTAAAACCAACAATCCGGTCTAGCCTGACATGGCTGGGAAACCAGCTAAGATGAGCAAACCATCTTAATCCGCTCTTCCACCGAAATTACCTGGAACAATTTATCCCAGGAATATTTTTCCCCCCAGACCTGTTACTATCTGCGTTTCCATCACGGTCTAAAGTACCGAGAAGATTAGGCAAATAGTCTGGTGATGCAGGTCTGCGCGCGTTTCTCAATACAAAGTACGGAAATTTCGGACTTGCATCCTCGGTAGTTCGGACTTCGCAAGTTCGACTAATTAGTTGCGGTAATTTCGCAAACGGCAGCGTACTTGATAACATCAGTCAGCTCACCTAGGCTACTGCAATTTTCTCACTGTATTTACAATAAGATGAAATATGATATCAAACACCACTGCCTCTTTTTGGTTTCATTTAAACATATTAATAGCCGCAGAAATATAGTTCAGGGAATGTACATACATTACAATGAAACGAAATATTATAATCAAACAATATTGCCTCTTTTAGTTTTCATTTTAACATATTAGTAGATTAATCGAATAATAGAATAAAGACCAAAGATTACCTGTTAGATTTACCCAAAATGAATTACATCTTATGTTTAACCACTACAGAGACATCAGAGCCAGCGGCAAATGTCAGAAGGACTAGCCAAGGTGAGGCTGCTCTCGTCGAGATACATGAGCACTGAGTGCCCGGTGATCGCGTGGAGCTCACGTCTCCGAAATCGGCGAAGCAGATTTTCAAATAGGTGCTGTCTTTATAAATGAACTGTAGATTTGAGATTTAAACAACTACATTCTCGCCTGAAATACTTTTAAAACTACATTTCATGACACAGTAACTGTAATATTTAAAAAAATTATGCAAATATGGTGGTTACAATGCTGCATGAATTCAACCAATCAGCATGCTCAGCAAGTCTCTTCCTGCCAAGTCCTGCCACCGAAATTTCTGGGCCTTTGAAAAAGTACTACCTCGCGAGCAGGGACTTTCTGAAGAGCAAATTTTTACCTGGAACTTTATTTAGATCCCGGTTCCTGCAGTGGAAACACACCGAGTACCGGCCCAAAGTCCCTAGTTCCTGGGGAAAGTTCCTGCGGTGGAAACGGGGCTTTAGGCTGTTTTTTTTTTCCCAGTGAAGGCCTAGCCAGCCTTCACTGGTCTTAGTTGGTCACCCAGCTTGACAACTACTGAAGACCTATCTAAAACCACCCAAGACCAGCAAACAATTAGGTTGGTTTAAGAAGGTACAGCATGTCGGTGCCAACAGCTATGTGGGCAGCATGCTGGCATACTGTTGCATTACAGGTGTCCCGAGTTCGAATCCAGACCTTTCCTGATCTATGCCCTCTCTCTCTCGCCCACTTCCCTTCCTGTCAGCTCTAAAAATGCCAAAAATAAATCTTAAACAAAGAAGATACAACACCAGGTCCAGCCAACCTTTGGTGGTTTGCTGGTCTTAGCTGGACTCCCAGCTTGACAAGTACTAAAAACTCAAATAAAACCAACTTATATTCGAGACCCACAACCATGATATGTCCTGTTAATTTTCAGAGATCTGCCTGTTGACCCGTGGAAGACGAACCGCCAGTGTGCGGGCAGACACCTACTGCCGACTATACTCACTCTCCGTGGACAACTTCAATGAAGTACTGGAGGAGTATCCAATGATGAGGAGAGCATTTGAGACAGTAGCCATTGACCGCCTTGATCGAATAGGTAAGTCGCCTAGAGAGTAAAATCATCAGTAGCATTAATATGTAGCATTGTGCTTATAAGAAAATAACCATGGTAATACTATCGTACTCCCTCAGTGGATTTTGTGAAGGTGTATTTACCTGTGTTAGAGGGATTACTTGTACACAGCCCAGAATCCATGTGTTTGGATATCCATTGGTCACATCTGTGGGCAGATTTGAGTCCCCTCCAAAATTTGTTTGTCTTCAGCACGATTGTTTTGCCATCTTTGGCTTGTGTCCTGAGCACATAAACACGTAATTTGTCAAGAGTGGCAGGCCACCTGCCCTCCTCACCCCTCTCAGCATCCTCTTTCCTTATCTCCCAAGGTCAGTGGGCTGCTGATGTCACTCTCTGTCACAGACCACCTCAGTTGTTTACATATTGGCCATGCAGCCACCCCACTTGCCACTGTTGCCATGGCAGCCAGATTCCATAAATGATCAGTTCAGCTTACGGAGGAGTTCAGACCACAGATGCTTTGCAGAAGAACATCCACTACCACAGTCTCACATTCAATGACCTGCTGCAACGTCAATGTTGGCTGTTAATTTTAAGAACATCAGAAGTGACTCAGTTGTTTATTTACTATGGGAATAGAGAGGTTCAGTCATGACGTCAATTTGTAGGCTTACCAGAAGGCTAATTCGCCATGGGTTCCCTCAGTAATTTCCTATGGGTTTTTAAATAAATAAGTTCTGAAATAAGGTTACTTGAAGAGAATTTCCTGTTTTTTTTCATACCTGAATCATGAAATTTGAAACCATAATGTGCTTAAAAAATATAAGTTGCTACATAATAGCAATACATCTTGTTAGCTCACAATGGTTTCAAAATTCACCTTTATTTGTAAGTATAAATTCTGATATTCCCCACAACATGAAAATGCTAATAATGCTAAAAATGTTCATTCTCTTGGGTTTTAGGACGACAAACTGAACAGCTCTATTCAACATGACAAAATCTCAGCTCTAAACATGACGAATGCCATAAATCTGTGCCACACATTGCGTGATATGCAGCACGTAGCTGTGGATGTGGAAGACAGCTTGGTGAAATTGCATGCTCAAACCACGAGAGATAGTTCTAAGTGTTATTTGTATGTGGTACTGGAGACGGAGGTGAGAGAAATTGAAGGCGATGTTGGGGCCCTGCCAGCAGGAGCTGTGCAAAGGATGTCATTTTAGCTGCAAATTGTCTTGTTAGCAGCAGGGTGCAGGTGATAGGCACGCGCCATGTCGCGAGTTCGTGTTAGCGCTGCCGTGACTCAGCACAACGACACCAGTGCTAGACATTATAGCTTTCCTCTCACTGGAAATCTCAGCAGGGCTCTGGGGCTTCTTGTTCACAGAGAACTGGTTGACCCATCAGTCTGAAAAAGCAGTCATCAGAAAAAAACTACAGGAGTCCGCTGAGTAAAGTGCAAACATCCATCTGAACAAGTTCAGTCAACACAGTCAGACCAAAAGTCAATACTAGAGGTGTGCAAATCCACATATTTTTAAAATAAACAGCATAATTATGCTGGTTTGGGGTTTACCTCACTCCGATTGGACACGTTTCTTAGAGGCCATTTAAATAAGATACACTCTTGTGTTCAAAATCAGCAAGGGGAGCACAGTGGATTGGAACATAAAACAGTGATCCTGAGACACGTTCTTGTTTTTTTTTTGTTTTTTTACCTTGACAGACCATCTTTCTAGACAACCTCAACAATCGGAAGGGAAAGTTAGGACAATACTAAGGGCCCGACTAGGGGCCCAAATGTGATTTCTACTGAGGGGGACAAACCCAAAATGCACCCCACACCCCCAATATGCTGTTCAGGGGGCCCAGAAACTATAGTGGCGCCCCTGGTCCCATCCTCCTCCTGGAGGACCACTTTCCTGCAGAGTTTAATTTCAACACACTTAGGTTTTTTGGTGGCTCAGATGTGTTTCATTAGGAATACAGCTAAACTTTGCTTGATCCAGGAGGAGGATTCGACACCCCTGGACTAATTGGCTGTTTGACCACTGTAATTTATCCTTTCTCCACATCGTGCAAGTCTAGCAAATTTCCATTACTTTTTAGCACCATATAATCACTTCACCTGGAAAATGAGACAAAGATTAAGTGTATTATGTTGTTTTAGATTGAGCTAGTGCTTCACTGTGTCTGACAATTACTAAATGCACTGAGCCTAATGGAGTAGAGCAGTGGTTCTCAATTCTGGTCCTTGCGTACCACCGCTCTGCACATTTTGTATGTATCTCTTATCACTTCAGACATTTGTTCTATTTGACTCTAAGTGCCCTGTGAAGTGGACATCATAGGATATACCGCCATGATTCCCCTGTTTAAAAAACCAGCATATGCTGGTTAGGTATGTTTTGAAGCATGGCTGATGGTTTGAGCTGGTTTAAGCTGGTCATGTGCTGGTCCTAAGCTAGTCCTGAGCAGGAGCTAGTTGCTTCAGACCAGCATAAGACAGCTTAAACCAGCAGCCATGCTTCAAAACATACCTAACCAGCATATGCTGTTTTTTTCAACAGGGTCCAGCTCGAAGGGAGCATGTATGTTCCATTCAGAGGGCATTAAAGTGTACAAAACATGAATTTAAATTGTATTTATTTCCAGAGGTATATTATGTCACAGTTCTCTGTTTAATGGATTTCCTGTGTTCAGGGAGTAGGGTGCAAAGAACACTTTGTAGGGACCCTGTCAATCGGAACACAGTTCATGCATAGAGCTCACTTCTAACAAGCTGGTTATCTGAATCAGGTGTGTTAAATAAGAGAGACTTGCAAAATATGCAGAGCGGTGGTACGCGAGGACTGGAATTGAGAACCATTGGAGTAGAGTGTAATGGGTTCACTGTAATAAGAATTAAACATTTAGGTTGTTGGTAATATTACTCTGACATCCTTTACTGCAGTATTCCTACCTAGTTGACAGATATTTGTGTTCAAGGCTGGCTCTGAAGTGCACAAAGAAAGCTATAACTGGCCATCATCTGTACCTTTCAGGCAAGAAGAACTCCATCCTGATGCACAAAGTACAACACGATCTTAACTCTGGCGTCTTCAACAACCGTGAGAACGAGATGATCCAGGAGATTGTGAAGTATGATCGGGAAATGGTTAAACTGGTTAAACAAGGGGACATGCAAAGGCCCAGGGCCATGTCCATGACTCCTTCAACTCACGGGAACATGTTTGCAACTTCTAGTCAACCCTCTACAAGTTCTGCCATTGCTAGCCTTCAGCAGGCTGTTGCCATGAGCTTCTGTCCCCAGATGGGGAACCCTCTAGTGGGTTCTGGGGCGGTGCAGTCTCCCCGCATGGTTCGGCGCTTCCAGGTGGTCCAGAGCCAGACGCCCCCAGGCTCCCAGTACTCCACCTTAGCCCTCGCCTCTGCCCTTGCAAGCACACCTGTCCACAACCCTCTGGCAACTGCTGGTCGAACGTTCCAGTATGGTTCTAGCCCTCCAGGTGCACCCTCAGGCTCCCAGTTATCCCTTGTACAGCAGCACGTCCCCAGTCCCACACATCGACCACCAGTTCCCAGGAGCAGTCTAAGCCAGGACGCCCGAGCCCTATCCGCCTCCCAGCCATCCTTACCCCATGACATGGTGCAGCCAGTTGCCCCAAGCCCTCCCCAGTCCACCAGAGTCTCCTCCACTTCCATCGGTCCCCCTCAGAACCTCCCAGGCCCTGCTGGTCTTAGAGGAAGTATCCCACCAAGAATGGCACTACCCCATCAAATGTCTGTAGGTGCATTTCCTCCTGCCTCCCTCCCTCAGATGAGACCCAGCTTGGATTCAGGACTGCCCAAGAAGGATTCAATAATCAGTCTCCCAGAAACTGAACCACATCACATCAGATCTAGATTATCATCGAATTTGTGACCACGATAGAGTTGGTGGGCTCTGTCTGGGTCAGGAACGTGTGGACTCTCTTTCACCAAGTACTATTCCCGACCCCTGTCACACCTTTGAAATTTACTCTCAGAATGTATGTGGTGTGACTGGCCACAAGGGCAAACAAACCCTCGAGACTTGATAGTATAATATGAACGTCTGTATCATTCTTACCACGATTGGAACTTTTCCATTTTACCTATGATATAAACATCAATGTAGCTTCCACCCTCACAATTTGCCTCTTTGAAATGTTTTTCTTTATTGTAGCTGTTCACAAAGATTACAAATGTACCACTCCCTTTTATATACTGTAGTTCAAACGACGCAAACTGATATGTGTCTGAATACCGGTACGTAGCAGTTTGCTTCTGATCACAATGTAGAAGCTTACTTCCCTCTTCTCAACATGAACCGGCTAGACAATAGATATTTAACCTATAATGCACAATATTAGAATTGTTATAGAAAAAAAAAAATGTATTCAACGGCTCGAGAATCCCAAATCGGTTTTGAAACGGGATGTATTCTTACTGGAACTGCTGTCCATGTGTTTGTCTTATTCCTTCAGACCAAAGTTGGGCCAAAGGAAAATGTTAACATGAGATGACATGTAAAGGTGTCAAATGAAATGAAAGGATAAAAACAAATATAATTTCATTGCCTTGATTTTGACTAAAAATACTGTGTGTGTGACCATACGTGTGTGTTTTTCTTAGCTGTCCCACAACAGAGCACATTTCACTTGATTTAGCATTGGGACAATTAAATGAATCAACAGTTTCCTAATTAAGGTTCATGGAAGTGAATACCACATAAATTTCAAGCTAATTATGCTGCTGAAGTACGAAGTTTAATGACAGGGAGACTCATTTGCCCTTATCTGGTGCATTCGAATGCATTTAAGTCTTAATTACAAAGGACTTAAGTAGCTTTGTTCTCAAAGGTCAGATTTCATAATTAATGAACTATTTATTTCAAAGATTGTGGCTTTGTCCTGTTTGTGGAAATCATCCTGCCTCACAAATAAAGTGCACGAATATGACTTAATGCTCAAAGCAGTTGAGGGGGACTGCATATTTTAGAAAGCTAGTGAGGTTATGCGAGCAAGTACATTGATGGTGATTACCCCCTCCTCTGAAATGTGACGAGATCCATCAGGCGACAATGAATCGCTCCACTATCAGTTGTTTTGGAGCGCTAAATAACTCGCTCGCCATGGCTACCTAATGAGGTCTGATGTCCTCTCAGTCTTTGAATCCTTGAAAATCTATTTATATTCTGCCGTTACTTATCATTTCACAGCTTGGAAGAGACTATAGGCTGCTCCTATTTGTTTTTGGCATCCTGGAGACAAAGCCAAGCGTGAATTGATCGTTTATGACTTCTAAAAAAGAACAAAATGGGCAGATGGATGAAAATAGCATCAGACTGTTTGTATGCAGGGTGTAAAGGTCATTTTTGATGACTTTGAATAAAATCATAATGTATTTCCCTTGTAAAAACAAACTTTTAAATGATTCCATGTGGACTTTTCTGTGCACAAACCAGTGCCGTCCCATAAGCTGATTAAAAAAACCTTATAGCTGCTTTTAATGATATCCTCAGTTTTATGTTGCACCAAAAACAGATGTTGATTTTATTCAATATATGCCAAGTGTTACTTTTTTGCCAAATTCTAAGTCATATTTCAAGCAATAAAGTTTACAATGTGTCCATAAGAAAAGAATATTTGTCTCAGTTGGAGTTATCATTAACAATACACATGTTCCACAAAGTACCACTAAGTTATACTATGAATTATGGTAGAGGAAAACATGTTTTATTATGAAACTTTTGTCTGGAGGGCATGTTAACTTTTACAACTCTGCATACATTTGATTTATCATCATTTATCCATACCATCTGTGGTTATTTTTTCATGACTATATTGATTAAAGAGCCTTGTTTTTAGCAGCGGTTCAGCAGTTTTGTTTGAATAAACTTTCAAAACATCTTGTGATGAAGTTACTTAAACAGTGTTCCATTAATTAGGATGTTACAAGAGCCTGGGGTTGTTTTGCAGCTTTGCGTGAAATAAAGGTGTATAATGACGGGCTCAGGGTCAAATTTACTTACTGTTTAATGTAACTTAATTGAGTTCATTACATCAGGTCTATGATGTTCGGTCCAGCATAGCTGAAATGCAATTTTATTTGCTTAGGATCCTAAATGGAAGTAAACCATCTCTCGTCACCAGCTATAATCTTCCACAAAAATGTGCAAATCTCATTTAAAAAAAAAAGTTTGCCCAAGTACCCTTTGTGTTTTTGTAGTCATATTTCCCCTGAGAGCCTGACTGATGTCTAAGCTGACAGTTATTAAGGTTTCAACAATTTTGCGTTTGTCAGACAAGCCACCATAAAAGAAGGAAACTTTAGACTTTTGCCAAGTGCCCCTGTATGTAAGTTCCTCTCGTGAACTTTCTCTGAGTTGACAGCATGTCAGCATGTTCAACTTGTGGTCAGTCTACTCAAGATGTTGAAAGATGTGACATGGTGAACCTTTGAGAGGCATCTTTCCCTCAGAAGGCATCTCTGTGACAACTTCAATCAATCCACTGTTGAGCGCACAGAAAATGTTTATATTTTCTTGGAGAGGTATTGTGCATTGGGAAAAAAGAAACTAGAAAAAAAAAGTTTCTTGGCGAAAAAAAAAAAGTTTAAAGATTGATTTTTTTTTTAAAACAGAGAAACAGTAATAAAAAAATTTGAAATATTTTTTTAAAAAAAGAAAAAAATTAAATTCCATGAAAAAACACAAACCCCACAATTCTGAAGTGCATTACATTTTCCCCCCCCTTTTTTCTGGCATGCAGTCATCTTTCAGTTCCATTAGTAATGTTTGGGACATAGGGAGCAGTAACCACATCAACTGGGAAATAATAATGAATTCATCTAAATGACTGCATCTAAGCCCAGCTGGCTTTTATCTCTATTTTAGTCAGAACATCTGAGATGGCCACTTCCGTCATTGGGCTAAAATATATCTGCTCATCTCATGTCCATCCATGCATGTCTTGCAAGGGAAAGTTGTCTATTTTAGCCCTATTACAGGTACCTAATAAAGCAAAAAGCTTTGAATTTACTGTAGGATGCTGTTGGGCATGGCAACAAGCGTCAAAAAGTGGCAACAGAAATATGAAGTTTACTTCATTAGAAAAATAGTTCATTTTAAAACAGCTTCAAATGTGGTTCTTCCAATAGATGCAAATATCCGTTGCATAAAATTGTAGGCTATTATGCATTCATTCATCAATTTATATGCAGTAGTCCACTTTGATGGTTTAGCAAAGTGTTTTACATGATTATAAAAGTGCCGCGTCTTTAAGAAAATTACGTTCCTCTTGTTGGTCATTGCTTTAAGTGACTTCTCAGACTGTTTCTAGAGAGTTTGAGCCATCTTTTGAGTGATTAAGTGGAGAGTTTCATCCAATCACTAGATTCGAGAGCATTCTTGTCGTCATTCGTCATTCTTTTGCAGTGAAATCTGGATAATGACGAGAATCTCTGGCTTAAAAAAACAAAACAAGAAATAACTTGTGGTTCAGTGATTTAGATGATTCAGTACTGGATGGATTCAGCTAAGGATTCTGTTTAAATGATTCAAACAGTTTTGAGTGATTCATCAATAGAATCAGTTCATACAAGTCACTTGTTTGTGAATCATATCACACTGGTAATTGTGCTTTAGAAAGACATTTATCTGAATTACAATGCAAATTCAACTCTGATTAGCAGTAAATTGAAACCGAGTGTTATTTTTGAGTGATTCATAAAAAGAATCAGTTCATAAGA
The DNA here is from genome assembly GCA_021397915.2 of Tor tambroides. NCBI lineage: Eukaryota > Metazoa > Chordata > Actinopteri > Cypriniformes > Cyprinidae > Tor > Tor tambroides. The sequence continues at coordinate 80,371 of JAFVLL020006106.1, read as the reverse complement.
GTCAAACTCAACTCAGTTAAGTATACAAAACATTTCTTGCTTCATTTCAAGTAAAGCAAGAAATGATTTGCAGTTCAGTGAATCAGAGAATAGGATGATTCACCACTGCTCTGACAGATAGTGATTCGTTCCGCTAAGGATTTGAATGTTTTTTTTTAAATTTAGCTAAGAGTTTAAAAGGTTCAGACAGGGTTTGTGAATATTTTTGAGTGAATCATAGATCACATTACACTGGTGGTTCCCAGCAGGCACACAATGTCATAAGACGTTGATATTTGGTTAAAGGTGCTATATGTAGGATTTTGACTCTACTAAAGCATACAAATACCATAATATGTTTGCAGATATTTAAGAAACATGCTAAGTTAACATACTTGTTTACCTGAAAAACAATGCTACACTCAGTAATTCTCCTTTGAAAATGTGCATTCTGGGCCCGAATGTCTGTATATGTTTTGGTTTGTGAAACCCGCCCACTGCCAGTTTACCCAATTGTATTTCGGCACGCCGGGTTGCCAGTTGGCGGAAAACACAGCGTATTTAATTTCATTCATCGTCATGTGCGCTCGTTCCTGTTGGTGTCGCTAATCTGGCAACTTGTGTGTGCGTCAAGTCTAAGGAGGAGGGACTGGTGAAATAAACCCTCTCCAATATTTTGAATTTGGACTGCAATACCTAGTTCAACCGCTAGGTGTCAATCCCACATACAGCACTTTTAAATTTCGGTTGTGACGTCTGGTGACCAAAATTCAATGTCAATTCAATGTCTAATGTCAATGTTAATTTGATGTCCAATACCGACGTCAGCTGACGTTGATTTTTGTGGTTTTTAGGATATGTAACCAAAATCCAACGTTAAGTCGATGTCAAATTAGCATCAAATACTGACGTCAACCTGATATTGATTCTCAACCAAAATGCAACAACTGTCCGACGTCAACCTGGCGTTATATTGACGTCCTGTGCCTGCTGGGTTGTTCTGTAGAACAATGTGCATTGTGAATCATATTACTTGTGGTTCAGTGAAAGATTCTGTTTAAATAATTTAAACACGCTTTTTAGCAATTCATTAAAAGAATCAATTTATAAGAGTCACTTGTTCGTGAAATTACATTACACTGGTGGTTGTGCTGCAGAAAGACGTTTATCTAAATCACACTGCAAACACAACTCTGGTAAGTACACAAAACATTTTTCGCAAGAATTGACTGGCGGTTCAATGAATCGACAAATCAGATTATTCTGTAACACTGACAGCTTTAATAATTTATTAAGCTAAGGATTCTGTTTGAATTATTGTTTCTTATGAAGGTTTTATTTAAAAGATTTACTTCATAAGAGTCACTTTTTTGTGAATCGTATTACACTGGTGGCTGTGCTGTTCAAAAACGTGTTTACCTGATCGCACTGCAAACTCAACTCGGGTCAAATTGAATTTCTTTCTCCTGTAAATTGAGGAAACATTGGCCGCTAAGTGTCATAAAACATTATGTGGCGGCAAACAGCTTTAAGCCTATGAGCTATTATTATTGTAAGGGCAACTTCCCACACAGAGGTTGTTCAGGATGTCAGGAAATGAGCAGGTCTGTTGACGTCAATTCTCATGTAATCAAGTGTAGCCTTGCATTGGATTGGTTTTGTTTCGCATTGCCCTTTGTAATAAAACGCTTTCAAAATCCAGAAAACAGAAAGAAAGCTGCTGAAGCAAGCTATAGGGTCTTGGAATTTCAATAACAATTAACCTTTCGCAGACCCAGAGTGCAAAAATATCGACTTTATTTCTCGCCGAATGCCATGTGGACATTCTCCGACAAGCACCCAACGGATCAAAACGTCTTTGATCATAAAACACAGTCGTTTAAGTGCTCTCGAGTCCTTAAAAAAAGGATGGCACAAGGTCAGACATCATCCAAAGTTTTCCCAAAATACTCCTAAAGGTGCTCTATTATCATAAATATCCTCACGTTTCTTTGCTGGCTGTGAATGCGAGAGCTGCCAGCTGTGGGGGGATGCTGGGAGTAAATCATGTCCAAGTGGAAATGTCAGAGAGGGCCTTTCAGACGGGGCTGCCTTGAAATCGATGAGAGCCAGAATCATGTGGTTAATCAGCCCCGCGTTAGCACTCAGGAGTGAAGGAGCGGATCAGCGCCCCGCTGAGAGAGCGTTCTCACTCCATACCGAGAGGAGATCCACGCTCTCGCACCCGCACACAAGAGCGACTCCTGCTGTTCGCCTCCGCCAGAACTCTGCTTCAGTGCTTAAGTGATGTCTTTATGATAATATGACAAGACAGACACACACACAAACTCGCTCACGCACACTCACTTATCTACCAGATCAACCAATCCAGTCTCAATCACACACACTTTTTTGATGTAGTAAAAAGCAGCAATCTGTTTTGATGAGGTCTGTGGAGGGCTCTCAGCCTCCTGATGAAAGCTGTCCGTCAGCTCACGATACGCTCCTCAGCTGAAGAAATACACTGATTCTTTCACCTTTTCCAGGTCGAAATCACCTACAAGAGAGGAATTACATGATTACGGTCTTTTAGGATGGAATATGTAACAATGAAAACAGAAGAGTTGATTTTAGCACACATTATGAAGTCATTTAATCCATCAGTATACACAAGAGCCAGATACATGAGTACATTTTTTGTAATTATATAGCTTTTTATAGCTTTGATATGAAGTCTACTGCCTATGTGACCCTGGAGCACAAAAGCAGTCTTAAGTCGCTGGGGTATATTGTAGCAATAGCCAAAAATACATTGTATGAGTCAAAATTATTGATTTTTCTTTTATGCCAAAAATCATTAGGATATTAAGTAAAGATCATGTTCCATGAAGATATTTTGTAAATTTCTTGCCAAAAATATATTAAAACTTCATTTTTGATTAGTAATATGCATTGCTAAGAACTTCATTTGGACAACTTTAAAGGCCATTTTCTCAATATTTTGATTTTTTTTCTCAATATTATTTGATTTTCAAATAGTTGTATCTCGGCCAAATATTGTCCTATCCTATAACTTATTTATTCAGCTTTCAGATGATGTATAAATCTCAATTTTGAAAAATTGACACTTAACACTGGTTTTGTGGTCCAGGGTCACATATAGATTAAGTCTCTTATGCTCACCAAGGCTGCATTCATTTGATCGAAAGCAGAGTAAAAACAGTAATACTGTGAAATATTATTTTAGTTTAAAATAACTGTTTTCTATATTTCGAAACGCAATTTATTCCTTGGATGGCAAAGCTGAATCTTTAGCAGACGTTACAGTTTCACTGCTTATTATTTTTGTGTAAAATGTGATACGTTTCAGTCTTTGATGAATAAAAAGTTCAAAAGAACAGCATTATAAATGTCTTTACTGCCATTTCTGATCAATTTAATGCATCCATTTTATATAATTGAAAAACGGATCTACATTTTGCCTAAAGAACAAAATATTGTGACCAAACAACATCAGCATAAATGTACATTTCACATAACTTACAAATACACTTTTTTTTTTATGCTGGCCAAAGCTGCATTTCTTTAATCAAAGATACATAAAAACAGTAATACTGTGAGTGAAATATTATTACATTATTTAAAACAACCATTTTTATTTTATTTAATATATTTTGAAATGCAAGAAACATTTATTACTATTAGTGTGGAAAACTGAATTATTTTCAAACGTAACTGTCATGAAAACGCCAAAATGGAGGGGAAAAAAAACTTCTTAACTTCTTAAAAATAAAATATGACCCAGACATTTTTTGACAGGCTTTCATGAGATTCACCAAAAAGTGCTGCTGTGCACACAATTGATTTTAAAGAAGTGTAGAACCCAAACTCAATGAATACTAAAAATTTCAGACAGGTGGAGGTTGCGTAACAAGACAAGCACAAGCACAATACCATGCCACTCTATTTAATCAATCCATTAAACTCTAATCAATTCCATTTGTTCTTGAAAACATGAAATGAAGGATGAAATGGAGGTATTAATATAGATAAAACAATTGTGGGTGGTCTGCTTGCTTGTGCACAAGATGTCACCTTGTTCTGAAGAACAGAGCGGAGGAAATCAGGCCTACGGGACACACATGGATGGACACACACTCCTCAGGGAGACAATTTCATTAGTGAAAATAAGGAGGAGTCCTGGAAGAATACTGAGCACGACTCCAGTAGCACGCTTATAAAAACTACAGAAATAATATTACAGAAATAAAATCAGTGCGTGTATCACTGTTACACAGCGAATGAATCATCTTATTGCTCGTTTTTATTGACGCTGAGCTTTTAAACAAGTTGTAAAAGCACCCCCTCAATATTGTCTCTGCTGAATCAGCGTTTTGATGTGCCAGATGTGTGCGATTCTGCTGTAAATGTGCCCATGTTGTCCAGTGTGTTTCCTTCCGGCCCGTGTTACGTAAACAGATTAACCAGTTGACAGAATTAATTGTCATCAGTTTAATGAAATCTACCTCGCTGATGAACAAAAAAAAAAAAAAAAAAAAAAAATCACATGTGGTTCTGCGAGACGGTGCGATGTTATGCAACGGTAAAAAGCTGCCTTAAACCTGACAAGCTGTCAATCGGATGAGGTCGAGCCACCCGTCTGTGTGTCCGAAAGTGACGGCTGTGGTGCTCAGGGTTTAACTCACCTGTTTGAGGAACACTGGCCAAAAGCTGTGCCATCTTATAGTGCTCTTCAAACTTCTTTGGCTTGGATATAACCCTGTGAGAGTGAAAACTTGACTCAATTGAACCGAACCACATTATGACAAAGCATTAGATAATTGAGAAAACATGAAAGACAACTTTATGCATTTTCAAAAATGATGATTTGATTTGAAAAAATTACTTGTTCTTTGTAGGGATGCACAATATATAGGCAGCATATCAGATGATATTGGTGGTTTTTGAATATTTATTTGTTCCTATTTCCTGTCTATCTATAGGCCGATTTTGAATATTCATTGGCCAAAATTGGACATTTAATTATTTCCAGAAATTTGTAATTCACTTATAGCATAAAAATATTGATTTGAGCTTTTAATGTACTATTTTCATCCCTTTTTGATTTATAATATCAACCATTTATTGGGCTTAATTTAAGTGTTTATTTCCTTTTTTATTAAAGTAGCACAGATTTATCATTTTAGCAATCTTATCGGTTATAAGTCTTACCTGATTTTTATTTATACATATTATTTATACATTTTAGTGTGTATCAGTTTTCTTTAGTTAGTACAGATTTGTAATATCGGCCATTGGTTATTGGCCATAAACAGAAAGATACTATAATTATTGGTATTGGCTGAATATTAATATCAGTACTCTAGTAGTTAGCGGTTTAGTGGTTAAATACTATTTTTTTTTTTTATTAGTATCACCTGATACTGGATATTTCATGGTTTCATCCTTTTACAAATTCACTTTTAGTTTCCAAAAGTATTTATCGGTTATCTGCCTTAATGTGGAAATGATCATTTATCTGCCAATATTTGATATTTAATTCTAAACACAAAGTATTTACACACACTGTTTAAGTGTGTATGAATTGTCTTTAAGCACTATAGATTTGTAATATCGGCCATTTATCGGTTATTGGCCATAAACAGGAAGATACTGTAAATATTAATATATGGCCAAATTTTCAATATCAGTACTCTGTTAGATAGCATTTAAGTGGTTAAATACTTTTTTTTTTTTTTTTTAAATGTATCACTATCACGTGATACTGAATATTTTTCAGTCAGTATTGGATATTTAATGGTTTCTGCCTATAACAAATTCACTTTTCATATCCAAGCATTTATCGGTTATCTGCCTTAATGTGGAAATGATCATTTATCTGCCAATATTTGATATTTAATTCTAAACACAAAGTATTTACACACACTGTTTAAGTGTGTATGAATTGTCTTTAAGCACTATAGATTTGTAATATCGGCCATTTATCGGTAATTGGCCATAAACAGGAAGATACTGTAAATATTAGCATATGGCCAAATTTTCAATATCAGTACTCTGTTAGATAGCATTTAAGTGGTTAAATACAATTTAAAAAAAAAAAAATCACTATCAGGTGATCCTGAATATTTTTCAGTCAATATTGGATATTTAATAGTTTCTGCCTATAACAAATTCACTTTTTGTATCCAAGCATTTATCGGTTATCTGCCTTAATGTGGAAATGATCATTTATCTGCCAATATTTGATATTTAATTCTAAACACAAAGTATGAATTTTCGTATTATAGATTTGTAATATCGGCGATGTATCGGTTATTGGCCATAAACAGAAAGATACCATAATTATTGGTGTATAACGCCAAATTCAATATCAGTATACCATTAGTTAGCATTTAAGTGGTTAATTGCTATTTTTTAAATGTATCAGTATCACCTGATATTGGATATTTAATGGTTTCTGCCTATTCCATGTGTACTTGCAGCATACAAGCTATTTATTTTATAGTTTTTGGTGTATATTAAAAAGAAAACACCACAGATTTATAATATCAGCCATTTATCAGTTATTGACCTTATTGGCCTCTTTTTTCCATTTATAAATGTTAATTTTTTTCTTTTTTAAAGAAAGTAGCATAATATCAGTCATTTATCGGTTATCGGCCTTAACAAGAAAATAATTGTTTATCTCTCAATATTTGATATTTACAAACAACTAAATACAACCTAATTATTTAAGTTTTTAGAGCGTAACATCCCTAGTAGTTGGCAGTTTAGTATCTAACTACTAATTATAGTAGTTAAATACCATTTAGTCGTTAAAAACTGGCAATGTGCAATGGGACTTACGGTGGCCTGCTGCAATATTTCTTTAGAAGAAACACGGACAGCTCCTCTAGAATGGGCTGACTGTGCAGAGCCACAAACTGCTCACGACACACCTGAGGAGCGACAAAGAGCACTCAGTCAATCATTATGCACACTAATGCGCCGACTTCAATGCTATCTCCCTCTCGCGTCCCCTTTCCCCCAGACGTTTCACCTCTCTTCTATTTGAACTTTCCCATTTTAAGAGGAATCTGTGGTCACAAAGCATGTCAGGGAAAGACTCGCAGACAATAGACCACTCACAGAAGGAGAGAAGGATGGGAAAAGATAAAAGTCCAAAAAGAGTCTCAATTCAGACAGCTGAATATGGTTTAAGAGAATAGATGGAGTTATTAAGCTTCAGAAGTTCATCGCAAGAGTCACATGGAGGTTAAGCTTATCTAATGAAGGTGACTGTTAAGTAAAGCCAGTGAAACATGATGGTGAGTAAATGATGACATAACTTTCATTTTTGGGGGAATTATTCCTTTTTTTTTAATCAAAGCAAGAGAAAAATTAGTTCTTAAACAGATCTTTGAAAGGAATCATCTGAGGTAAATGAAATTAAACGCTAAAGTAAATAAGCTTTTTGTATTTGAAGATAAGTCTAGTTAATGGCAGCTTTCCAAAAAATGCTTCAGTTGAGAGGATGAGCGGTATGGCCATTCAATACCAGAATAACCCATGCTGACAGGGTTGGTTATTGAACATATGGTGAACTCAGCATGCAAACATCTGGCCGTTAAGCTGACATGGTTGGGCCGCTTAGTCATTCCTGTTGAAAGAATACGCATTGAAAAATATTCGGCAGTGAACGCTCTGTTCCTTACACACCCTGTTCATGATGTCCACCGTCACAGCATGGGTCCAATAACAGTCATGGACGGACACAAACGTCAGACCAGCCCTGCATGTTTGAAGAAAACAGGAAAATGTACATACCACATTTGAAAAAAAATAAATAAATAAAAAATAAAAAATGGATGGATATTATTGTTCATATATATATATATATATATATATATATATTACAGATTACATTAAAATTATATTTAATCAAATAATTAATTATTATAATAATAATAATAATTCATTAATAATAAAATCATTAATTATTAAAAAAAATATACTGATTAATAATAAAAACAATGCTACTGTTAAAGCGAGATTATTAATAATAATAATAATAATATGCTATTTAATATTAACAATAATAATAAATATATGAATTATGAATAATTTACTATTATACAAGATGAATACTACTACTACTATTATTATTATTATTAACCACTATTGTTAATATAATTTATATTATATATTATTATTAATTACTATAAATTTATATATTATTAATGTATATAAATATACATATAATAAAATGTATTATTATTATTAAATATATGCATTACAAATATTTGTATTATTTTACGATTATTTACAACAACAACAACAACAATAATAATAATAATAATAATAATAATAATGTTATTAATAAATGTTAATATTTATTATTATTATCATCAATAATAACAACATTATTATTATTCATTATGCATATATTTCTGGTCTAATAAACATTTTGTGTGTCAACAAGTAATAAAAACATTTAAATCAGTTCTGCATTTTAAACAAAAACACGTAAAAAAAGCAAAACATAATTTGCATCATATCTGTCATGAAACTGATACTGTCATGTCTCATGTATTGTCATGTCATGATACTGGTCACTCTCAGTTCTTAATCCTGGATAAACTCTTGTTTTTCTGTTTTACATTATTCAAATTTTGATATTCAGGTTAATGTGCTTAGTTGCATGTTTATGAGATCCAATACGGACTGAAGAAGCAAACACAAACAATACAGTCTCTTCATTTCTCCGGTTATGCTGGCCAACACTACAATTTTCATTTTCAAACAAAATACAGTGCATGAAAAACTGTGACTGTACAAAACTTATGAATATTTAATGAGGTAAACTGTTTAGAATATGATTGGTGGTTTGTTGTTAAGTCTAAACACATTAACCCAGTGTTAAAAGCCTGTTTGAGTGTGGGATGTAAAATAAATTTTTAAAAAAACAGTCGGCTCATCACCTGTAACAATGCAGTGAGGTCAGCATCATGTGAGTTGAGTCCAGAGAGTGGATGAAATTAGGAGGGAAGGCGTTTTTCTGTTTCATGCTGTCTGGTTTCCTAAAAAAGGCACGAGAAGAACAGGTTCAGTCTTGGTACGAAGCACACTTGGGTAATTAAGGCCGGCGTCGCCATCTTCTCGCTGGGCAATACATACACCTGTAGCGCCAGGAGCCATACATCACTGAACAGGTAGGTCAGTCTTAATTACCATCCAAGACAGAGACACACAATCAACATAGAGCACCTGCTGAACCAGTAAAGAGTAAAGAATAATGTGTGTGCTTATTATGGCTGAGGATATTTCATTATACTGCTCCATATCAGGCAAAATAGTTCAGAATAAAAACAGTGATACTTCAGGTCAGATACTTTCAAATTTCATCATGGGTTTTATGAAGTAATTCCCCTTCCTTAGCCTGTGGGGTTAAAGGGATAGCTCATCCCAAAATGAAAATTCTGTCATTAAATTACTCTCTCTCATGTCATTCCAAACCCGTAAGACCTTCGTTCATCTTCAGAGCACAAATTAAGATATTTTTGATGAAATCCGAGAGCTTTCTGACCCTGCATAGACAGCAAGGTTACTACCACATTTAAGGCCCAGAAAGGTAGTAAAGACATCGTTAAAATAGTCCATGTCACATCAGTGGTTCAACCATAATGTTATGAAGCGACAAGAATTCTTTTTGTGCGCAATGAAAACAAAAATAACAACTATTCAACAATTTCCTCTCTTCTGTGCCAGTCTTCAATGCGCGTTAACAAGAGCATCGTGATATCCTAGTGAGCGCACAGAGAAGACTGTCCCAGAATAGAAGAAATCTTTTAATAAAGTCTTTATCTGTGTTTTCTTTGCACACAAAAAGTATTTTCATAGCATCATAAAATTAGAGTTGAACTACTGATGTCACATTGATTATTTTAACAATGTCTTTACTACCTTTCTGGGCCTTAAACGTGGTAGTAACCTTGCTGTCTATGCAGGGTCAGAAAGCTCTCAGATTTCATCAAAAATATCTTAATTTGTGTTCTGAAGATGAACGAAGGACTAACGGGTTTGGAACAACATGAGGGTAGAGTAATAATGACAGAAATTTCATTTTTTGATGAACTATCCCTTTAAAGTACACCACATAACATCATACATTCTTATTAGGAAAACTAACTAAACCGTTGAATGGTAATGTATATAATATACATACTAAGTATACTAAGTACGGAGATAATTTCTGGGAATTCAGCGAGGGCTTTAGGTCACTGGCCACAAGAGAGCTGCTGCCACCCTCGTAATTTCATCATTTATTCAAGTCTCCTCATTAATGAGGGTCTATTCAGCCTCTAATTAGAGCACATGAAGGATCTTTGAATCAGTTCGTGGTCTGTGTGAAACTCCGGTCAGGTCTTCTCTTTTAGCTGGTCTCGAGCAAGCTTCTTCAGCTGCATCCCACCTGGAAACTGTCCTCTGGGAAATTAAAGCGCTTCTATTGGATAAGGCTGAGATTTCTTTCAACACCTAGAAGAGTAACTGACATCTTGTACATTGGCATCAGAAGTACATATCTGAAGAACGGCCCTTCAGCTTGGTCTGCATGGACACCCAAGGCCATTTCTCAAAGCCTGAGAGCGACATATAATCACAGTGGCGGCTGTCAGTCTAGCCGCGAGCGCTCTTGGCCATCTTAGAGAAACTGGAGATCCCTTTTCGGCACCCTGGCTTCTGCTAATGCGATTCCTGTGATAGTCCGTACTTGTATGGTTGTCTATGACAGGCAGAGATAGAGAAATACAAGTGAGGCCCGTCATAAGTGGTTTTTAATCATGTCCTTGCGGCTTTTGGAGGAAGGTCAGCAAGATAACTCCCATCTGAGTCTCCTCCAAGTGGTATTAGCCAAGCTTGGGTAAAGCTCTGCAAGGATTGTGAAATGAGGTGATGGTATTAAAACAGCAGATGCTTGCGTACGGACTGAACATTTGGGGTTTCGGTGGGAAGCACAGAAGTGTTTGTTTAATAAAAGATGATTGACTTGGGGAACATATGGTAAAGTGGTGGATGACGGTGCGTTTGTTTATGCATGAAAATCTTAGAGACAGAGTCGATTAAGCAAAGATACTGCTGCCACGTAAACAAACAGTTACCAGTGAGGCTTTAAGGCATATTTCTTGCAAAAATTACAATTCGGTCATCATATATTCCCCCTCATGTTGTTTAAAACCATTATGACCTTTGTTCTTCTGTTTAACACAAATGAAGAAATTAAGATTTAGCCCTCATGTAGTATTCCAGTAATTTTGACCAGAAAGGATTTTTTTTTTTATTTTTCTTGAAAATGCAAGTTAATGTTATCACACTGGACTAAATCTTGGTGACTTTGCTCACACAGGCTATGAAAACTTCCCACCAAAAAATGGATAATTTTTGTACTTCCTTGGGATTTTTCTCCCACCTTACATTTGCGTTGTTCCCAGTCCAAAATGACCAGCCTACAAAAAATTGCTTTGTTATGCAATATTATCACCAAATCTGGGATTCAATCTTTTTGTCAACTTGTTTTCTTTCAATTCTCACAGATTTTGTGTTTCTTTTTGGAACCAACTGTTCGTAGGCCTCAAATAATAATAAAAAAAAAAAGAGTTGACAAAAAGATTGAACACCACAAATGTAACAAGGTATGTAGCATAATAAACGATTTAAATGCAATTTTTACAAGACTGGTCATTTTGGACCAGAGTATTTTTAGCACAGCCTAAGAGTTCAAAATATACTTGTTCCTCTTTAGGTGATATGGATCACTTTTATGGTGCTTTTGTGTCCTTTTAGACACTTGAAAACTTCAGTGCTCATTCAGTGCATGGGAAAGATCATCTAGCACATTCTTCAAAATATATATTTTTGTGCTCCACAGAAAAAAGAAAGTCTTTCAGGTTTGAAACGTCATGAGGGTGAACAGACAATCTACTATCTCTTTAAAACACGGTTACATTTAGAAACAACACAGTTCTAACTCAAACAAGCCAAAACATACTCGGTCTCCGATGCAAGTACCCATCAACAGATGATAAAACCAGCAATGATGTTAATTCATTGTTCATTCCGGGCAGCCCTCCATTCAGTAAATGACATACAGGATGTGCAGCACTGACATTTCAACACGAAATGCCACTCTTCTCATCGGAGGGACTTTCTGCTTCTTTCATATCCTCCAGGGGTTTCTGTATATGATAATGAATTCTGGCCATCCATTGACAGGCCTAGAATAGTGTCAAACACTTGCGTGACACAGGCGCTGCCTTTAGGTGTTCCTGTTACTTGCAAATTTGCTGTTTAAGCACTCCAATTGAATTGTTTAATGTGCTCTGTGGAGTACGGTGCAATGATACTGTACATAATGAACCAAACAAGAACAAAAATAGTATAGCAAAGACTTTCAAAGATACTTGTTTTCTGCAGTATTATTATGTTGGCTCATAGCACCTATCACAATGAAATTTATAAAGCAAACAAAAGTTCAAAGAACAATGTTGTTAAGTCACAACACCACACAGTTCAGCTGCCAAACAGCTAAATTAAAGTAAATCAAACAACTAAAGTCACAACACAGCTACATTAAGCCACAACGCAAAAGAAATGCTTTTGATCTCAAGGAAACAGTGTTATTGTTAAGTGCTAAAACGAAAATTAAAACAAAAAAATATTTTTTGTTATCTAAAATAAAATATTTTTGGTTTTAGTTTTTAATACATGGTATGTTATAAAACTGACTGCAGTAAACACGAAATGCTAACTAAACTAAAAAAAAAACAATAGTACAGTGAAAACAAACAAAAACTAAATTAAAAAATAAAAAGAATAAAAGATTGAAACTACAAAAATCCTGGTGTTGACATGGAAATTAAGATTTTTAATGGCATAATTACACTAAAATAATTTGTCAATTAAGGTGAATGCATTTTATTTTAATTAGATTAGATTCATTAGATTTTTCTGAACAGCAATCCATTTTAAATCAAAAACAATTCAATACAATCATTTTCATCAAGATGTGGCGGCTGAATTACTGTTCAAAAATTCTTGAAAAGATTAAGAGAACAGAAACATCATTCAAAATGGCCAATGAATCATGTAAATAATACAACAAACAAGAAGCCATGGAAATGTGGGGAGAAGTCAATACAGGGGTCAAAGTAAGAGAGAGGTACTTACTCATTGGCATCATGACTTATATGGATGCTCAGGTTCTGCATGCTGCTCTTGAGCTGCGAAAAACAAGAGAAGACGAGAAAGTCTGAATGGGTGCCGAGAAAGAAATTATGAAATGAAAAGCAAATAGCTTGTGTGGCAATGTCACTGCTTTGAAACTCAAGTATTGCATTGTTTACAGAGGACACCATCGTGTAAAAATTGGCTTTAAATGCGTTGCTATGTTAAATGTTCCAAGTTTAAATATGATATTAGTTGACCTTTATCCAACTTACCACATTGACCTTTAATATAAACCAATGCATACGAATATTGCAATCAATCTCATCTTTCTGCTCCAGACAGACCTTCAGGTTTCCTATTGATCCTCTTCAAAAACTGATAGAAATTTGAGCGAGTCTCTTAATCTAAGACTGACCAAATGTTCTCAGAAACCCCCACAAACCACTAATATTGACACAATGCCATTAAAGAACAGGAGCTCAACCTTAGTAAAGGTTGGCGTCCATCACGTAGACGCTGAGGTTAGGCTACAACCCATGAGTGAGTGACTGCTCTCGGTATAGGAACTGTCAGCGTCAGGGGTGCTTCCATCACATTACTTCTTTGATTAGTTTCTACGGTGCCCCAGGAGCCCATCCCGATGCAGCTCAATTCAACGGAGAAGTGCAGGATGACAGGGAATGAAGTTTCAGAAAGTGACGGATGGACACAAACAACAGGAAAATGTATAGAAAGTGCTGACGGGGACAGTAAGGTAAAAGGTTTTGCTGGTAATTTGTGTGCAGGTTCACTGGGACATGAAGGGGGCAAAAGTGGGGAAAAAATGAAGTGAAATGTGTCCATTTCGGATTTCTGATTTGGTGGAATGGGGTATCAAAGACCACTCCTTAAGGGCCACTGTCCAGCAGTGTGTAGCTCCAACCAGCTCCAAAACACCCGCATGGAAGTTTCTAGTAATCCTGAAGACGTTGATTAACTGGTTCAGGTGTGTTTAATTAGGGTTGGAGCTAAACTCTGCAGGACAGTGGCCTTCCAGGAAGATTGTCTCTCCTGGTGTATGGAAAAACGAGACAAGTGGCCTTTCAGTGGCGATGATTTATGAGTCCATTAAGGCTCATTAACAGGAACAACAAAATCGAGGAGACATTGAGGTGCGTGATGGGAGTCAGCCAGGCCTTCTGACACGTGAAGGGTCAATGTACATCCTCGAAAGCTCTTGGGGAAAACAGGACTTGCAATATACTTCTGATCCACTAGTTCTGGTGGTGCAATTAAACTCCTGATTAGGGAAGACAAGACCAAAGCAAGCCATGTTGTCAAGCTGGCACGATGCCCAGACAGTGGAAAAGGGATTCCTATCTAAAGTGCGATGGCTCCTGGCTTTGACAGCTGCCTGTGCTTTTCCTGCTCTTGAAAAGTAAGCATGTTGCAGAAGAGCAGCTGTATCTCCTTCACTTGATCTCTAGTGTCTTTTTTTTGCAGAATTTAACCACAAAAGACCTTACATCAATCTAAAAGTCAAAATGAAGAGTTTTACGCCATTTTATTGGGACTGAAAGTAGAGAGTATGACAGATAATAATGAAGAAAGCAGAGGAATGGGATCGAGACAAGTTGCGGTTGGGATTTGACCAGTTTCCTGCATGAGCATCCTATATTGTATGCCAAAAGGGCAGTATCTAGCTTTCAATGATTCCAGCTATCCACAAAGCTGCCACCTCCTTTATTAAACGCATCCATCTGAGCCTCACAGTAAGACTCTCTAATCTTTCAGCATCCCCAAGAAAGAGGCTTTATACCACCGGTGACTTCTTGCTTGAGTTAAGTCCTCTGGGAATATTCTTGAAATATCCACTGTATTCATCAACGCTTCTACAAAAACAACTGTTTTGCTGAAGGATCAATTAAAATGGATGATTAATGCTCTGCCGCCATGCACAGCCCTGATCTTTCTGATATATATAAAAAAAAATAAATAAAAAAAAAAATCTTGTGGTGCACATATTAAAGCACCTCGTTTTTGATATGACTTTCAGACCAGGCGAAACTTCTGCTTTAGCCAATTAGCAGGATGTAGAAGTCAAAAAAGTAGCGTTTTGGGTCATAAGAGTTGCAGTGGGGCTTGACATCCTCTTGGGATCAGACTGTAGACAAGGAACACCACGAGAGCCCCAGGGGAAATCACATTTCCCCTTTTTCCAAGGACACCGCAAGTGTTTGGCCATTAAAGCAAAGGCGACAAATGATTCCCCACGGCTTTGATCCCTGCTGGTTGTCTTCCTTACAGAATTACCAGACTGTTTTTCCTCATCTTGACGTATAGCCTGCGAAAGAAACATTTCAGCCTCCAAAAGTGACCCCTAAACTGATTAACAGCAAACAATCACATTAGCGAGCTTTACTGATGCATATCCCAAGTCTGGTTCCCTCCCAAGTGTAATTTCCTTTCCCCTATCAACAGACACAGTGCTGCACAGTGACTGAATAAATACTGCCGATTTCACCCTGGCTTATTTGTTTACTTTTTTACGACGGCGTTATACTCCCATTTCCCTGGCATCTAATTAATTCGCCATTTCCCATGTAAAGAAAGATCAAGGGTGGGTTGCAAGAGATTGAATCACAGAGAGGTGACCTCAGATGAAGTGTCTCATTGATGCAGCATGAGAAAACGTTTCCTTGATTACATTTGAAGCAGGCGGTTGAGATTAATACTGATTTGGATTTTGTTCTGAGTTAAGAGTCACACAGCAGTAGAAAAAACCCAAATAGGTTACATGGGAGAAGTTTTATATAACTTAATATGTCAAATAGTTCCAAACACCTTTTTTTTTGGAAAACCAAACAACTCTTTTTAATGGTGAATTTTAAAGTCAACTTAAAACAGCTTTCACAGCCTATTTTACTGGGTTGTGGCAGGATATTCAGTGGAAAGAAAACTAGCGTGGACTTCGGGAATCGACTAAATGCTTAAAAAGAGTGTGTGTAACATACTAATAATCTGCAGTAAAGATAAAGAACTACTTCTCTCCTAAAACACATGCCAATACCTGTTGGTTGTAATGTAATCGTTCACCCAAAAATGAGAATTTGTCATTTACACATTTGCTCACCCTCATGTCATTACAAGCATGTACGACTTACTTTCTTCTCCAGAACAAAGATTTTTAAAGAATTTAATGAACAAAAAAAATTACATTACAATGCATTTTTTATATCGGACCACAGTCCACCAGAAGCAGCATTTCCGCCACCTACTGGACTGGAGTGCATCTATTGATTTTACAAGGATTTCACTGTTAAAAGTATAGTTCACCTAAAAATGAAAATTGAGTCATTTACCCAACCTTTTTGTCGTTCCAAACCTGTATGAGTTTCTTTCTTATGTTGAACGTAAAAGATATTTTGAAGAATGCAGATAATCAAACAGCTGATGGTCCCCATTGACTTCCTTAGTATTTCTCTCGCTATTATGGAAGTCAATGGGGACCAACAACAGTTTGGTTCTTCAAAATTCTTCAACATATCTTCTTTTGTGTTCAACATAAGAAAAAAAAACTTATACAGGTTTGGAACGACATGAGGGTAAGTAAATGATAACAAAATTTTCATTTTTGGGTTAACTATTCCTCTAAAACTACTTTCTAACAAAAACCAATATAACACATTTTGGCTGACACTTTTGGGTGTTTTATTAAGTGTTCAAGTTGTGATTAATCAAGCTATACTCACATTGACTTCACACAAACCGTTATTCAATTATTTCATTTTGTGTTCCACAGAAGAACAAAAGCCATACATAACTCAAGGGTGAGTAAAAGATTTTCATTTTCAGGTAAGAGCTAGACCAGCGATGAGTATTAAGTAAAAAGGTTTTAATTTGATGGTGACTTTGGGGTTCCTGTTCAGAGAGAATAAATTGCCATGATGTCTGATTTCATGTTAATGAAGAGGATCAAGCCTGCAATACGGTCTGCGTAGAGCTTAATGCTCCTCACGTATCAGGTTCTTAGACCTTGTCAAACAGTTGAGCCTCAATCACAGCAAAAATCCTCATTAGCAAACTGCACTGTGCGCGGAAGACCCAGATACCTTGAAACCGCGAAGCTGACGGTCTGCCAAGCCTGGCAGACTACTACGGGTTCCCCTCAGACATAAATAACCCAATATGCTAATGAAAAGAAAACTATAATAAAAGAGATAACCATAAAAAGGGGCTGTAAATCTCATCCTTTACACAACACCATTAAGGGTCATTAAGATCCATCATGCAGGTTCATCTATGTAGGGGATGGTACGGCGAACAGGTGGAGGTAGAGCTGGGGCTCGGAGGTGATTAATGGGGGTCTTGATGGTGCTACATTAATCTGGTCAGTGTGACATTTACAGGGGAATTGCAAACCCCTGGTGTGACCACCTAACGTGTCTCCACAGCTAGGTGAAATAAATATAGACTCACTATAATGCTCTAAATGGTGTTGTACATGATCAACCTTTGACCTTGACCAATCAACCGCCTTTTGAGAGTAAAAGTGTGCGCCATTCATGAAGAATGTGTGTAGAATGTATGGACCTAGTGGCCTACGTAATACATCACAACATGGACCACCTTCAAATACTGGCATGATACATCCATGCCTTCATTAAAGTAAAATATGCAAGAAGGATATGCAGGTATTTGAATAAAGGTACAGAAAAAGGGTCATAAGAACTGTCAAACTTCATACATTTCAGCTAGGCCGATGCTTTCATGCTAAATTTAGCAAGTGAGCCATTATAATTTGAATATTCTCGTAATTAAGCTGAAACATAAGCACTGAATACATTAATTATATTGTCATCAAACAGACAGCATTCACATGAGTAGGATTTTAACTGCTGAATGCCGTAAATGGCCTTCAAACCTCCTGCTCAGTAAAAGAAAAGGGCTTAAACGGTGAAGAATTTATGAGGCCGCTAATGACGACCTTCATCAGAAATTCCATAAAAGTTCAATAAAATGTGATGAGCTACATTCGTGGAAGTGGGTCATGATATTTAGGATCAGACCATACAGTAACAACGTAATCAGCACTGTTTACGTTCAGCATGCACGCACTTTCCATTAAACGTAAACAACGCTGATTACGTTGATTATGTTCTGGGGTACTCTCCAAAATGGCGGAAGAAGGTAACTCGGGGAGAAGATTTGTTGAATAAATGATGTTATTATTGTTTGTTTATTTTTGTGCACAAAAAGTATTCTCGTAGCATCATAAAATTACGGTTCAACCACTGATGTCACATGGACTATTTTACCGATGTCCTTATTACGTTTCTGGACCTGGGACATTGCAGTTGCATTGCTGTCTATGGAGGGCTCTCAGATTTCATCAAAAAATCTTAATTTGTGTTCCGAAGATGAACGAAGGTCTTATGGGTTTGGAATGACATGAAAGTGAGTAATTAATGACAGAATTTTCATTTTTGGGTGAACTAACCCTTTAATAGTTAGTAAGGTAGTGGTTAGGTTTAGGTGTTTGGTATGATTAGGGATGTAGAATATGGTCATGTACAATATGTGCTTTATAAGTGCTAATAAACAGCCAATATGTTAATAATAGGTATGCTAATAAGCAACTAGTAAATAGTGAGAATTACTAAAATGTTACCAAATATTCAATAGAACAATTATTTAAAAATGCATTGTGTGTTATTCTAACAATATTAATATTATTAATAATAATAATACAAAAAAAATGCCATTATATTTGCTTTAGGTGCTGGACTTAGAAGTCAACATCTGGAAGCATTTGGAAAAGGGCAAGTGACACTTTTACAAAGCAAGAGCCAACAAATGGCACCTTTACAACAGCAGAACCCCACTGAGGACCACACAAGCCATTAGGGTGCTATTACACATTATTTCCACTGCCTAGTTATGTGGACCAGAGGGATGAAAGCGAAAAGGCCAGACACATGACATTACACATATTCCCGAGAGTGAAGAAGGAATGAATGGGTTCGGTTCTTCAAAACTGTACAGGAATGAAGTAGAAAACAGGCACAACCCTTGTCATTCAGGTCCAAATGACATCAGCTGTGCCCAGTTGTAAAGTCATTTGACTTCCAAAGGCCGGGAAATATTAACCATGTGTTTGCATATTCATTTAAACACTGCAGAACA
Organism: Tor tambroides; assembly: GCA_021397915.2. Lineage (NCBI taxonomy): Eukaryota > Metazoa > Chordata > Actinopteri > Cypriniformes > Cyprinidae > Tor > Tor tambroides. The sequence goes on along the minus strand of JAFVLL020006106.1, from coordinate 61,024 downwards.
AAAAAATGTCAGCACATTAGGTATGATATGAACATGGGCGTTTCTTGAATGAACTACGAGCGCTTTTTGCCCTGTGCTTTTTTAATAAATAAAATGAAAGTTACAAAATTAATTTACAAAAAAATTGGAGAAACACCCTTTATGATATGAAAAAATTGTTTCTTTGCAAAATTGCTTGTACCTGATTTATAACCCTTTAGTATAATAAATTACATTTTAAAATATTCCAACAAAATGCAACTTAACTTAAACTTCCAGTGTCAAAAAAAAAAAAAAAAAAAAATGCTGTTCAAGAACTAAATCTAGTATTAGGCATTAAGCCACACCCAGAAACAGCAGCAAATGCTCAGTGGCCGTGACACAGACGGGTTGCCAGACGCTCTCTGCTGGATCTCGGCACGCACTACAGGCCACCGCTGTGCCGCCTCAGCTCTGTTGCTGATGCTATCTGACAGCAGCTCAGGCCGTCTGCATGCAAAACCTCTGCCGCGTTACTTCATTGTTTCACTCCCAGCTGCACAAGACCTTTTTGACAAGCAGTGCTACGGAGATCTAGGCCGTGATTGAGAGCGAGAAAGAGCGTGCCTGCTGGGCAGAGAGAGAGGTCGGACTCCCTGCTGAATTCCGCTGAGGAAGAACAATGAAAGACCTCAAGGATGACGAAATGAAAGACTTATTGTGTCTTTCAGAAAAGGGAAAATGTTGAATCAATCTAGTACCTGTTCAAGTACAAATTGGCAACTTGCTAATACCAAAATGAGTGAACGGCCTAAAGGTGTGGTCACATTAGCAATATTCTGCAGGTAAAAATGTCCATTTTCTACTATCAATTGTGTAGACATGTATGAAGCACAGCTCACACATGGCAACATGGCAAATTTGCATGGCCAGCTTGAACCAGTTGTGAAATCTGCTTATGGAAATCTTTCATCCCCAAGCATAATTTTCTATTGTGTGGATCTGTATTGAAATGACTGGATTTTGTTGGTGAAAATTTGCCAAACAATGGCAAACAGTGAGTCACTTTCACTTTTTTCATAATTTCATTTGATAACTACTGTCAGATACACACAGAAACTCAAAGGTCCTCATTACAACCTGCCAAATAAAAAGTTTGGTTGAAGAACGTGAAGAACTTATGACATGAATACAAATTGCTATTTTTCAGTAGATTTGCCGCACTTTGTTTGGCAAATACTAAAAAAGAAATACTCTTGATTTTTTTTTGGTTTGTTTTATACATTAATTTGATAATACATTTATGTTAAATCTTAAAACACACAATTCAGAAAAATTAAAACATACAACACAGAATTTCTGAAAGAATAAAATACGTTTGGGCACTATTATTGTTAAAATTGAAATAAATTATTAGATTAGATTTTTTTTTTATTAAAGTAATTAGACATACTATTTAATTATTCAAATTTAATTAAACAATTAAAACAGAATCTAGAAAAATTCAAACAGAAAACATGGAATTTTGGGAAAAAACAAAACAAAACAGATTCCATAGGGCCCTAATTACGTCATTTAAACATGGAGGCCCATAAGGGGTCAGGGGTCCAACTGTGGGCCAATATGTTTAAAATGGTAAACTAGTTAAGTTAGCAAGTCAATTTTAAAACGCTTACCGTTTGGTTCTTTATTCGGTGATAGGGCTGGACGATAGGAAGTCCCAGCGGTGTGACCCATTCCACTGTTCTTCCAGACTTAGATATTAGCCTAGCGCTCTCCGTCAGCCATTCCTGAGAGAACCAAAAAAAGTCAGAAGCATCAACCAATCGATCCAACTTAGTTTGTATACATTAAGAATTTAGAACCAAATCAAATTTGCATAATGATTTGAACTAGATAACCTGAAACCAAAACCCCTATCCATAACGCTTTGTCTTCACCGAAAAAAAAAAAAAAAAATCGCGATAAAGTATTTGCGATAAAGTAGTCTCCAGCTATGCTAGCTGGAAAAATCCAGACGCACAGGTGGGAAGTTGTTGCTGAGATGAAGCGTTTAAAAACCCTGCTGATCTGCAGCAACAGTGCTGGCTGCGCAACTTGGCTGCCACATTCGCAACGTCCCCAGTGCTCTCCCCGAAACGCTTTGTGTGAGATAAATTCCTCTGTTCATCTGGAAGCGGGCCGGGCCTGAAGTGGCTCCATTCATCAGAGCGTTCACCAACAGCCGGGGCCCACATCGCCCACCAATTTTCCGCTCCTGTATCACCTTCTGCCGGTAAAGGGAATGATCAACTACCTGGGCTCAACTGCCGGCCCTCCCGAGGATCTGACCTATTTAGGAAGCTGCTTGTGTCTGTAGGCAAAGTGGGGGATATTTCACATTCGCTCTGCCCGTCTGCTCGTCTCCCCAGGGGGTGCAACAGGAGACAGTGAGCGGCTGGTCCTTGATCTACTGCACCAGGGACGTTCATTCCTTTTCTGTTTCCTGCAGCTGTAATTCATGAGCCGCAGCCAGTTGCATCATGGGAGAACTATATCTGGCGATTCACAAAAATAATCTTTTCATTCAAAAAAAAGCAACAAGGCTTGGGTTTTGTTTAAAAACCACTGTTAAACACCACTGTGTCATTAGGATTTTTTTGAAAGAAGTCTCTTATATGCTCACCAAAGCTGGATTTATTTGATTAAGATATGATAAAAAATAGAAATATTGTGAAATATTATTACAATTTAACATACACTATATTGCCAAAAGTATTGGGTCGCCCCCTTCTAATGAACAGGTTTGACTACTTAGTAATTTCCATGAGTATAAATCTTAATGTTAAAGCATATAATGATATTCTAGGGAATTGTGTGCTTCTAATTTTATAGCAACAGTTTGGACAGGACCCTTTTCTTTTCTATTCTATTCTATTCTATTCTATTCTGACAATGCCTCTGTGTATAAGGCAAGGTTCAAAAAGGAAATTATTGATTCAGTCAGTGTGGAAGAACTTGACTTGTCTGCATAAAACCAAGTCCTAATCCCAGTTGAACACCTCTGGTGTGACTGTAAATGCAGAGCTTGAGCCAAAAACTCATCAACAAACTCCAATGACTTGTACATATGGGTACAGTCATTTTAGACACTTCCAAAACTTAGATGGAAATACAATTTTTAAATACATGAATGATGTTCCCATGCTGTTGTTGCCACAGATTTGGAAGTGCATTTTTCTGTTCTAAAGAAGGGGGTGTCCCAATACTTTTGTCTATATAGTGTATGTACAAGTCATTGGTGTTTGGTGATGAGTTTTTGGCTCAAGGTCTGCATTTACAGTCACACCAGAGGTGTTAAACTGGGATTAGGACTTGGTTTTATGCAGACCAGTCTAGTTCTTCCACACTGACTGAATCAATCATTTTCTTTTTGAACCTTGCCTTATACACAGAGGCATTGTCATGTTAGAATAGAAAAGGGTCCTGTCCAAACTGTTGCTATAATATTAGAAGCACACAATTTCCTAGAATATCATTATATGCTTAAACATTAAGATTTATACGCATAGAAATTACTAAAGTAGTCAAACCTGTTCATTAGAAGGGTGCGACCCAATACGTTTGGCAATATAGTGTACGTTTTTATTGTAATATATTTTCAAATGTAATTTATTCCTCTGATGCAAAGCTGAATTTTCAGCATCATTACTCCAGTCTTCAGTGTCACATGATCCTTCAGAAATCATTCTAATGCAGATTCACTGCTCAAGAAACATTTCTTATTATTATCAATGTTGAACACAGTTGTGCTGCTTAATACTTTTGTACAAATGCAATATGCAGTTTCAAGATTCTTTGACGAACAGCAAGTTTAAAACAACAGCATTTATTTAAAATAGAAATCAAATTATAAGTTTTTACTGCCACTTTTGATCAATTTAAAAAAAATATATATTCGAACAGTGGTGTATAAGATTAATGTGACAAATTAATCATGCGATTTTATTTGACTAAAACATTTATTCAACTGACAGCCACAATTTTATCAGTGATAATAAATAAAAACTAATAAAAACTAAATGAAAACATTTTTGTTAACTCAGCTAAAATAAAACTAAGAACTAATATAATTTGAAAAATGACTCCAAAATGAGCTAAAACATAATGAAAATGGCCACAAATTAAATTTAGATTTAGCTTTTGGTAAAGAACATATTGTAAAGGATTCATAGATGAAACATGAATATCCCAGCAAAAAACAACAACACTAGACAGCCATGAAAAATATATTGCCTCTATTTAAATTCTATAATTTAATACACAAAATTTAGTGGTGATAACAACACCACAAAATTTTAACTTCTAATGTCTTTGTGCTCTTGTGGGCATTTAGTTTGTAGTTTAGTTTTGTTCATGTTTCCAGACGTATCTTTTTTAGTAGTTATACTATCCCTGTTTTTTTGTATCCTGGTTTTCAAGTTTCTTGTATTTTTAAGATTACGTTAATAAAACACTGCCATTGGATTCTGCCCATTTTCATTTCTAAGTTAATCATTCATTACAAAACTAAACCTAACAGCCATATTATAAAACTAAACTAAACAGAAAAGAATTTCTGTGAAATTTTGGTAAAAAAAAAAAAAGGTCCACTGTCTATTGTATGAAGCGCAGTTTACACAAAAGTTACTTTCAAACCAAGCAGCTTTCTGTTGGTCAACAAGACAAATCCACATTTTGCAAAAACTGCACGGGGAAATCTTTCGCCTTCACACGAAATTCCAAATCGCGTGATTTCCTATTAAAATGCCTGAATTCCACCTGCGGAAATTCGCTGGTAAATGTTACCACACAAGTTAAAAATATAATAGTCCCGAAAGTGTATAAGGGAATGTGATAGTATGTACCTGAATTTCTCTCGTCCCTGTGAACATTTCCTTCAAGCTGCTGAACACCTGCTTCACCAGGTAATGTGAAGCATCCCATATGTAGTCCTGAGGATTGAAAATAGCACATTAGGGGCTTTCGCACCACATAGTTCTAGGAACTCAGTTCTAGGAACTAGCCAGCAGGGTCGTTTCCAGAGAACCAATTTCTCCCTTGGGCCGTTTTCCTGGTTGCATTCGCACTGGCAGCAGAAACTCTGAAGCAGCCGACAGCGACGTCTTTATTCGCGGCATTTACAAACATCAACAACCGGTGAATGGAGGACGCCGTGTTCGGAGCTGTTTTTGTTGTGTTTTTTGATAACGGAGATGGAATGTAAATGCACAATTTATGCAACCGAAAGAGCATGAGTAGCAGTATATATTTATTTAATGCTATGTCAGCATCTTAGGCTATTTTCATGGCTAAAACAATTTACTGATATATTAATTTTCTATTTAAAATAACATGAAAATCTGACTAGAGGGCAGTTTTACTAAACAGGACAAATTGGAGCAAACGCGCCATTCCAAAAAAGCGCCAATGGGTGTGGAAATTTCTCCGGGTGATTTACTAACAATGCGCAAATTAAAGAACACAGACGCAACATCTCATTTACATATCGACCAACACAATATGCTAAGCGGTCACAAATTAGCGTAATCGCAAATGAAGAACAAATAAATAAAGAAGCCACAGTACGATGAAAAGAACCGGAGGCTGAAGTTTTGATAGAGCTGGTATTGTGTGACTCCTAGTTGAGGGTTCCAAGTTGTCTTTTATTTCCTGAAGCAAGTTAAAAAATATCATGGTTTGGCAAATTATATTTTCGGATAATGTGTTCTTCTGGCTTTACAAATAAATTAATACGTGTGTAAAAAAATCCTCTCCCTTCTACCACGCGCTCTCTGTTTTCTGCGGTGCCTCCTCCTAGCAACAACAACTGCAGGCATTTCAAGGACAAAACAGTTTAATACATGCTTTTTTGTGTTAAATAATGGCGCAAATGCCAGTAATTTGACGAGCGCAAACGTTAGTAAAACGCGTTGCGTGATTCATTTTAATACTCTCCTCCCATAACTTCTGCATCTGAAAGAGAGATTCCTACAAATGCATATTCAATAAGGTCAGGCGCAAAAATAACTGTGTCCACGCCTTTTCAGCGCTAATTCGTCACTGCACGTCTTTAGTAAACCTGACAGTACTATTTTAACGCCAAAAGACGGTTTGCGCTGGCGCAAGTTGTTAGTAAAACTAGACTTAAATCTCCAATGAGAACTTGCAGTGCTACATATCATCGAAGCTGAGAAAAGAACACAACGCTGCATACAACAAGTCGCTAAATGTCATTATCGCTGTTTTCCATGTTTGCGGAGTGAATATTTTACTTTTTAAAAAATGTTGTGTAGCCGGTGTTTCATAAGCATTTGGCCAATCAGAGTACATTTACATCACTGGTAGTTCCAATAAAACTGTTTTAGACCCTACTCTTAAGTAGGAGCTAATTTAGTTTCCCCCAAATGGATTTTCGAGAACTAAATACGTTCCTAGTTCCTGCGGTGCGAACACAACAAAAAGCGCCAGTAGTTCTAGGAACAATGAAAAGGTTCCTCTGGTGCGAAAGCCTCCATTGTTACAAACACGACAGTGTAGATGCTTTATCCAAACCTTCAAGGGCACATCAGGGCATTAATATAATATTTATGTTCATTTGCATACGTATGTCAGGTACCAGTAACTGAAATGAAAAGATTTAAACAAATATACTCTTAAAAATAAACATTCAAAAGTGGGTTTTCACCACTGAAGAACCATTTTTGGTTACCCAAAGAAATTTACAATGAACAGTTCTTAACAGAACCATTTTTGTCTTAGTTTGAAGAACATTTAAAAAAATCTAATGAACCTTGTGGAATGGAAAAAGTTAACCATGGAACCAAAGATGGCAATAAATTGAATGTCTTCGAAGACACCAAAAAAGGCCTGAGATTTGAACAAAGTAACACCACAAAACATGTTTAAGTTCAACAATCAAAAGTTTTGCTTTAGCAAGCAGAATGTGGAGATGAGATCCCTTGACTCTATAGGTGATAATTCCTCTTTCATTCTCCACAGCTTAGGAGCGTCACCCGTTTCTATGGCTGCCCACAGAGGGCCACACTTGGGGAAATCAAGCCTGACGCAAACGGCGGAAAAATAAATCTTTAGTTCACGTCATCTGTGATGTAAAGCAAGACTGCCAAGCTTATCTTCACCTTTAAGTCGAGATGAAGAAAGGTTACATAACTAGAAATAATGGAGATAACAGAGGACTTTGTATGGCTAAAGAACCTGAGATGTAGCTGCAAGAACCAGATGGAGGATCTTTTCCATCAAAAAAGTGTCTGTAATCAATCAGGAAGAGTTTCTGCTGCAGGTTCTGGCTGGAAAATATGGATCCAGTCCGACCACATCCATCCAAACATCATGCAGGACAAGGTTTGTTTCACACAGAAACTCTTGAGTCATTTTTCATACCACAGTTTGATATTCCATCTATGATAATTTTTAGCAAAGTGCAACGAGCCTCACCTTAGGGAAATCATTGATTTCCTTCAGTCGCTTTTCGATTTGCAGACGGCCCCCGTAACGCGTGACGCCATAGACCACAGTCATCACCGTCTGCTTCACCACCTTCCTGCTGATGAAGCCCTCCAGCACCTGCGCGATCTTCAAACCCGTCTCTGCATCCCGAGCCCTGAACTCTTCCACCTATGAGACACAGGACAGTGCACCTTTCTGAGACTCCATAAATCAATACACTTATTAGTCAGAGTTATGTTGGGGATTGGTCATAACTGACGATTTGTTGAACTCGTCCAACAACCGACTAATCATGTAGTTTGACTAGTGTTATATTTTTGTATGTATTTTTTATATTTATAAATATAAAAATTATTTGTAATACATAATAAATTGATTATATGTAATAAATATATGTAATATAAATATGTATTTATTACATAAATATATGTAATATTTATAATAAAATAGTGCATTATTTGTTGTAAAATATAAATAAACTATTAATATAAATATAAATAACTATTAACAATTTATATTTTTAAATATATGATAAAAACAAGATAACACTATTATATTTCATCATTATGTTATATATATATATATATATATATATATATATATATATATAATTAATATTATTTTTATTATTTAATAAAAATATTTGTATTATCATTATTATTATTATTATTATTATTATATTTACAATATAAATAAATTAAACAATAAAAAATATAATATAAAATAATAAATCAATTCTTGGTAATATACAAATACATAGATCTCTATTATTTAGAGAATAAATATAACACTAATATTATAAAACATCATATTATATTATGCCATATGTTGTAATGTATAACATAATAAAACAGTGTATTATTAGTAGACTTAATAAAATAAAACAAATAAACTGGTAATAATATTTAAATATAACATTTATATATTATTAAAATGTATTTTCATTTATATTTTAAATACAATAATATTTATTTATTTACTTATGTATTTATTTATTCCACACAAGCTTGCACATTATGTTGCGTATAGGAAATGAAAAAAAAAATCATGTAAGAAATCATCATTTAATCACTAATTGTTTTTTTTATTATTTAAACAATACACAAACACACACACACACATATATATACACACACATATGTATATATATATATATATATATATATATATATATATATATTAGGGCTGTCAAACGATTAATCGCGATTAATCGAATCCAAAATACAAGTTTTTGTTTACATTATATATGTGTATATACATCTAAATATTTTCAAAATATATGCTGTATGAGTGTGTCTTTATATATACATAATAAATATACACAGTACACACATTATGTAAACAAAACTTTTATTTTGGATGTGATTAATCGCGATTAATCCTTTGACAACACTATATATATATATATATATATATATATATATACTTGTATCTATAACTTATTTTAAAGACCCCTGAGGGGGAATTGAAAAAATAAAACTAACGATAACAGAAATAATCACAATTGTCTAGGGGTGGCACGGTTCGCGGAAAAAACCCGAATCGTACGGTTCTCCACACACGGTTCGGCACGCGCTAGGACCGCGGTTCAACTTAAATCTGACAACGCATCTGCAATATGCAATATGGTAACACGTAAAAAAAAAAAAAAAAAAAAACAGGGTTCGGCTAATGTATGCTTCTGTTGATGGATGCGAATTCTGGCTTCCCAGTACATTGCAACAACAGTGATGAAAAAAAAAAAGTGGACAAACCATTCACTCTTGTTCAATGCGAGTGCCGTATGCTGGATTATGAGCATTTATTCCGTCATCACCCGGGTGCTGATAGCGCGCGCGCGCACAGGTGAGACCTGAACAGCACACGTTGATATCTGTGTTTAAACTAAAGTCATGTAAGCTTTGCCAGTTTAAACATTTAAGAGCCAGAGGACGCGAGCTCGCGCGCGCGCGCAGTGAGAAGATTTGTCCGTCACGTGCACTCATCAGAAGCGCGCAAATATTAAGCTCTCTCTGAAGTATTGTGTTTGAAAGGACAAATTCACACAAAAATTATGTCAAAATGCCCGTCTTGGTAAGTATCCTATAGCATATATAGCCGGCTGAACGTACAGTATCAGTGCACTGGATCAGTGCATTCTCTTAAAGTGACAGCACTTTCTTAATATTAATCAAACAGCGACAACAAAGAACTCACTCACTGCTCTTGATTGAATCGCTTTTGTAACTTTAATACAGATTAATCTTTAATTTATAGTCGAATATGCAATTTACATTTGATTATTCAATTTCTGTACATAAAAAATAATGCTATAGACCTACCTAAAAAAACCCTGAAAATCACTGTTTATTTTATTTGTATCTTTACTCTATTGTATTTATTTATGCTGTTGCTTGTAGTTAAATAGATTATTCTTATTTTCTTTATTTTTATTTGACACTGACAGTATAGTTTTTCCCTAAACGTACTGAAACCGTGACTCTAATACCGTGATACAAACCGAACCGTGAAAAAGCTGAACCGTCCCACCCCTACAATTGTCCCTCACTTAAACTATAAATAGCTTAATCTGCAAGGAGGGAGGAGCAGGTTCATTAATCACACATGAGGTGTGAAAGGTGTTGACCGTCTTATTGGGGCTCTTGAGAGCTTACCTTATGAAACAGAAGGTCTGATGTCAACTACTGAGGAACAATGAGGCTGTTTAGGCCAAACTCTGACTCAGCAGAGCTCATTGAGATGTCTGCTATGTCCCCTTCAGCTAAGGTTAGCGCAACCTGATGTTTCTGGCAAGAACGGTACAACACTGTATTTAGAGAGCACACCGTGTTCCCAAAATATACCCAAATCGATAGGTAGGTCAATATATCTCAGATAGTGTTCTCTAAAAAACTACGCAGTCTTCCCAGAACTGAAATCTGGAGCTTTGAGACCATAAGTTGTGGAACTGCAGCAATTTAAGATGAATATTAAACTTTGATGGAAAATAAAAAAAAGGGTGTAAAAAGCCTCAGACAAAAATCAAAATTACCAAAAATGAAAATGGTAAAGGCTGATTATGGATGTACTAGTGCAGTGAGTCCCACACAGGAAAGATTTCGATTTTATTTATCATTACATAAAAATAAGATTTTTTTTTCCATTTCCTGTAGACAGCATGATATGCAAGTTTGTGTGCATGTTATAATATTTTATTTTTACTTTTAAGTTATAAAATTTAAATATAAATAAAAATAAATTTTAATTATATATAAATATTATTACCAGATTGTTTGTTAGATTTTATTATAAATCTTATTACCTATAAAACATAAATTATGAGCACTATAATTATAAAAAGTTCAATTAATTTTTAATTATAAATAATATAATAAATATGTAACAGTATTATATTTTTTCTATATATATATGATATAATATAATATAAATAAATAATATAATAAACAATTATATTATAAACATATTGTAAATAAACAATACAATTTTTTTCAAACAACAAATAATAATATATTTAAAAAATAATATCTTTTTATATAGCTATTATTTAAATACTTATATTTTTTCAATTAAATACTAAATGTGTAATAACAATATAATAGTTAATACATATATAAATATGGCATTTAAAATATAATTTTAAAAATAATACAACACTGTTAATTAACTACAATGTTCACTATAATATTATATTTAAATCAAATATTTATAAATGTATATTAAATAAATATTATTGTAATAACATTTAATAGAAACAGCAATAATAATAATAATAATAATAATAAACTTATGAACTTACATGAACATAACGAAAATGCTAAATGATATTAACCAGTATAATATGGGTTAAATAAAACACATTTCTGAACCTCCTGACATATTGATGGAACTGTGGAGTAACTTAGGACAGGGAAAGGTTGGGAAACGCTGCTCTGGAGAGCTGTAAGACGCACTGCCGCCCTCTGGTGCCGCAGCGTGACTGACCTGCTGAGCTACACCGCTGTACACATCCTGAGGCAGTTCACAGGGCATGAGGTTCACCGAAGTAGCACCAATCACATCCCGCCCGAGGGCAGCATAGTGCTGGAGGCCGTTGCACGAACCGTCCTACGAGAGAGAGAACACATATTTATCAGTTTAAATTTGCTTTAAAGTCTACAATTTACAATCTGTTTTAAACAGCAATTACATGTAATAGTGTCTATATAGCAAATGCTGGCAGTTCTTAAAGATTCAGTACCTGATGAACAGGGAAATAAGAGATGAATCTGGTGTGGTCGGGGGAGCGTGAGGCATTTGCTATCTCCATACAGCAAGCCAGTGCCTGCCACGGCTCATCTGCATTCATCCACCATTTGCGACCCTGCAAAATAGAGCTGTGACTCTTTGGGGAATGAGGAATGTGACAATCATTTCAATAAAACACTAAAATATGGCTCAGTCATAGCTCATAGCCTGCAGTGTGATGCGTTTGGATCTGAATGTCCTGAATACATAGAAGGTCTACATACAGGTCTGCAATAATAAAACCTGAACACGGCATGAATATATATACAATTGTGTGGGCAAATTTTAAGACCAAACCTGAAGATAAACATTAAAGGACTGAAACAAATCCTGCACTATAGGAATCATTTTTAATAGCATATGATGATTGTATTATCAATCGCTACAATATATAATAAATGTATAAACTGCATACTGTAGGGTTATGACCCAAAAATGAATCTCAGGTCTGTTTTTATGCCATGGAAAGCTGGAAAATAAAGCTAAATGCAAATTAAATGTAATTAAGCATAAAATTGTGCATAGTCAGGAAATTAAATAAGCTTATGCAGTTTGTGGTAATATTAATAAATTAAAAGTTGATTTGTTAAATTATTTTCTTTTGTACGATAAACATTTTGGTGCTATGATAATTTTATTTAATAATTCAACTTAGAACTATTATTGTTGTTAATAACAGTAAATTGAACTGAACATTATTATTGTTATTACTAATAATAATATTAATAATAATCACTGTTGTAGCCATTTAAGAAAATGTATTTTTGTTTTATATTTATGTTTAAATATTATTTGAATGAATTGGACGGCAGTACACCAGGAGACACAATTTTTTGACCATTTCATATGTTTTTGTTTGTAGAAAATCCCTTTTTTGAATGAATTTTGTTTTATATAATTTGTATCTTAATTTTAATACATACTTTTTGTTGATCAATTATCTAAGTCAAATAAACAAGAAAGCAAAATCATATTGTGGAATGAACTGCGTAACAAGACCAAATCCACTACCTTGCTTCCACGGCCTAAAGAAAAGGCCAAAACAATAACAATAATAATAATATAATATTAAATTAAAACATTTTAAAATTATTATTAGCAATAATACTAGGAACAATAAGAATAACAATAATAACAAGAATAGTTATTATTATTAATATCAATAAATTAAATAATTATATTATTGTTAACATTATAACCACCTTCAATAAACTATATTCAAATTAAAAATTCAAATCATATCAAAATTACTAGTTAGAATTATTAGTATTTTGATTAATTATTCCAATAATAATAATAATAATAATAATAATAATAATAATAATAATAATAACAACATAATAACAACAACAACAACAACAATAATAATAAAATTTGTTGTTTTGTTGTTGTTGTTATTATTATTATTATGGCTTAATACTCTGGTCAGAAAGTTAGCTAATACTAATAATAACAATAATGTTATGAATCCATTAATCAATAATAATAATAATATTAATTACTATTATTTTATTTTATTTAATACGATTTTATAAACATTACAATTAGTGCTGTCAAATGATTAATCGCGATTAATCGCATCCAAAATAAATGTGTTTGTTTACATAATACATGTATGTATACTGTGTATATTTATTATGTATATATAAATACAAACATATATATGTTATAAATATGTTATGTTTATATATTAAATATATTTATATATAATATAAAATATAAAGTATGAATACACACGTATAAACGTAAATATTTTCTAAATATATACTGTATGTGTGTGTATTTATATATACATAATAAATATACACAGTACACATACATATAATGTAAACAAAAACTTTTATTTTGGATGCGATTAATTGCGATTAATCATTTGACAGCACTAATTACAACACATTTAAATAATTATATCTACTAGTATTATTTCTTTCTTTCTTTCTTTCTTTCTTTCTTACTTTCATCATCATCACTGCTTGCAAACTCAACCAATGAAAGTTCGTTATACACATTATACATATATAATGTAAAGGTGCTATCAAAATGCTTACGTCAAGAGGATGGTCTGCTGAGTCTAGGATGTCCTCCATGATACTCTCGGCATACTCCAGTCGTCCAGCTAGTGAGCTACGCTTCTTCAACCCTGTGAGGTTCACCAGGTGGATCTTCAACCAGTCGAGGCCTTTGGGCCCGAGAGGTTGTCCTTCGGCGAACAGCAGCAATCCCCTGGTCACGTCACTACCAAGGTGGTTAAAATAAGGCGGCCGGGGGTACGTACGCCCACGGAAGTCCATATTGTGTGGAAACCAAAAGATCTCGTCCCTCATGTGGTTGGCGATGGACAGCTTATACAGCGCGTCCATTCGGAGGCTGTGCATCTCCGCCACCTTCTTCTTGGCTTTGACACCCTCCCGTTTCATGTAGGCCTTCTCGGCCTGAGTGTAGGACGGGTCATGAGGGTTGAAGCGAGGAACCTCGGGTGCTTCGGACAGCGGTGGAGGGATGCAGAGCTTGTCGTTGCCTTTGTCGTTGAAGATGGAGATGATGATGTCCAACAGGGGCTTGTTGATCTTCCAGGGACAGTTGCCCACCTGATTGAGGGAGTCCAGCACGGCATGGAGATCCTCATCTCGGCTCTTCTCCAGGAGAAGTTGGTGTTGGATGGCTCCATCGGTGGAGCGCATCAGCTTGGTTGGCGTCAACAGGTAAGCACCGCTCTTCGGGGACGTCCAGGGAACGGGTGGACACAGCATGGGCATGACATAGGAGTCAAACGTAAGTTTGGTTTCCATCGCAACCCTCTGGATTTGTGTCACTACAGGATGCGGTTTGATGAAGCCAATCTGAGGTGGATGACAAAGAAGAGAGTGAACGAATATCGAGACTTCCCTTAAAGGCATGTCACAAACGGACGTTTAACATGGACAATTAAATGCTTAAATGCCGTGACAGATCTACATTAATAAACATCTCTCGTCGCTAGCTCCCAGCAGGCCTGAAACCCACCTCAAATAAACCAGAGATGATTTATGTGTGCTGCTGGTAAATTGTTTATGGTGCACAACAGACGTAATTGTCTTTGACAGCCAGATAAACAACTTCTATTCAAAGAGAAAGAGAAAGCACATGTACCCACACTAATGGCTACAAAATAGTCCCAGAAACACGATGGGTGTGAATGATGAATCATGAAATTCAACATCAAAATATGAATTTGACATGATCTGTTTGTATGTTCTTGAATCAGACTACACTGTTCGTGCTGTATCATGTGGATTCACTAAAATAATAGACAAATAACGAGTTATTTGCTCGTAAATCGAACCACACAGGTCGTGCTGTATGTTTTTGAATCATTAAAAAGAATCAGTTCAAAAGAGTCATTTGTTTCATAAACCTATTTATGCTGTATGTTGTGGATTTACTAAAAAGAAACTGTTTATTAAAGTAATTCGTTTGCAAATAGAACTACACTGGTTTTTGAATCATTGAAAAGAATCACAAAGAATTCACAAAAGTCATTTGTTTCATGACTCGGACTAAACTACTCATGCTGTATATTTTGGATTCCCTAAAAAGATCTAGTTCACAAGAGTCATTTGTTCGTGAATCAAGCTAAACTTGTTGCACTGTATTTTGGATTCATTAAGAAGGAAACAAGAGTCATCTGCTCATGACACACTGGTGGCTCTATGTTTTTTTGACTCACAAAAAGAACTGGCTTATAAGAGTTATTTCTTCATAAAATATGTCAAAAGATAGAAAACTGGATTTGTCAAGCCATTTCACTAGGCTAAACCTCAAAAAAATAAGATGGAGATCACCTTTCTACAAGGTGGCATTTTAAATGTCTTGAAAAAGGAATGTGAATCCACCTGACAGCATTCATGCCACATGAATAATCCACAGACACGCTAAACTGAGAGCTCTTCCCTGCTGCACGGGCCATCTGCAAGCTCAGCGGAGGAACGGGAGTTAAGCTTCGGGTCTTTGAAGCCCACAGTGCATGTCGAGAGCCAGGGCAGCAGCATTGGGAATGAGATTTGAGGACAAAAAGGAAATTCTCCCAATCTTTTTGGGCTCTTCCTCCCCCTTTTTGCAATCCCTCGGCGGTTAATCAAACAGGCAATTAAGAGGACAGTAAAAAAGAGATTAGTTTCGCCACAATCCGTCTTCCTTCGCTGGCCCACGATCACTCGCACAGGAAAAATGATTCCATAATTCATGAAAACATGCGTGTCCATGAGAGCTTTTAGATGGGGAACGGACGGTTTATGACACGACTTTTAATGGACAGTCATTTGACTGTCTGGCCATGAACAGCCTTCAGTATGGAAGCAAAAACACTTCAGGGACATGCAGAATTTTAACTAGTATGACTTTGGGCCCTATTTTAACGATCTAGGCACAAGGTCTAAAGCGTAAGGCGCAGGTGCACTTAAGGCGTGTCCGAATCCACTTTTGCTAGTTTAACGATGGGAAAAACGGTCGGCGCCCGGCGCTTGGTCTAAAAGGGTTGTCCCTATTCTCTTAATAAGTAATGGGTGCGTTTTGGGCATAACGTGCAATAAACCAATCAGAGTCTCATCTCCCATTCACTTTAAGAGCCAGTTGCGCTCGTGCCATGGTGGATTCGCTATTTACACGCCGGAATTTGCTAGCGAAAAGACTGAACGCGTCTACAGAGAGGAAACTGAGCTGCTCGTGCGCGAGCAAATAGGTAGCCTAATTCTGATACATGCAATGACTATCCATTATGACATTTAGCCATTTTTATATTTATGTAGCCTACACAATAATAATCTTTTATACTGTAATCCTTTAATTTTTAATATTTGGCATGTTTGTGTGCTGCGCCCATCCCTGTGTGTGTAATAAGCAGAGTGTACGCGCGTTGTGGACCCACCTATAGGCGGATATTATTAACGCGCTCTTTAAATAAAAAAAAATAAATACTGCGCCATTGACTATAGACCAGGTTTTAGTTGGTCAATGGCACAGTCTATTTCACTTGCCTCAAAAGAGCAACACGCCAACAATGTGCCTGAACACACCTCGTTTTCAGACCAGCACGCCCATGGGCGCACAAATGGGCGCAAATGCATTTCCTATTTAAACAACGTGGCGCAGGACGTGAAAATGATCACTGAGTCGGGCTGAAACTAGCAAAAAACTCTTGCGTCGCGCCTGGCGCCGCACTGCACTAAGAGTATGATGATAGAGCCCTTCGAGTCTAGCTGGTCTCCACCTCTTACCTTATGATTGCTGCGGAACGTGTACATGTGGTAAAGGACAGAGATGAGCTTCTTCTCTTGAGCGTGATTGAGGATGTTGCTCCAAATTCTGAGCTCACGAACCATCAGGTCAACCAGGAAGCTGCCCAGCTGCACCATCAGAACCATCGGCCAAGGGGTGTCGTCACTTAAAAGAGAGGGACCGCTGCACCTCTGCATCTCAAGACTCGCCCAACACTCCCGTGGCAGCATGCCATTGGTCTGTGTTGAAACAAGAGGCGATATATAATGTAAAAGCCAATCTGAACATTTGATTCGAAACTGAAGGTCTGGTTAACCAAAGCTTGTACCTCAGTGTCGTTCGCCAGGAGCTCAGAATACGAGTTGTAGATACTCCCAAGCTTCTCGATCATCTGACTGTGGCTCTTCTGCCGGATGGAGTACAAATTGTAGACACGGTTTCCCATCTCCTCCGCCATAATAAGCAAAGATTCACCGCTGGGGGACAGTTTGTCTAAACCCTGAAGCATGATGTTCACATAATCCTGATCATCCAGGATACACAGGTATGGGTATATGCAGGTACTCCAGGACTTCTGGCTGTTGCTGGATAATATCCGTTTCTTTTCCTTCAGTGTCTGGAGGAGAGCTTTCTCCCAGTGTTTGCGCTGTGTTGCTAATAATTCTCTCTATAAAAATATAAATGTATTTAGTCACACTTTATTTTAAGGTCCAATTCTCACTATTAACAAACTCACTATTAGCTACAACTCAAACTCCTAATTTGCTGCTTATTAATAGTTAGTAAGGTAGTTTAACTAAGTTTAGGTAGGATTAGGGATGTAGAATATGGTCATGCAAAATATGTACTTTATAAGTACTAATGAATATCCAATATGTTAATAACAGGCATGCTAATAATAAGCAACTAGTTACTAGTGAGAATTGGTCCTTATACTAAAGTGTTACCATGCATTTTTTTCTTTCAGAACTCAATATGTGCAACAATATAGCAACGGCAATGAAGACAATACAAACGGTTTTACAGTTTTATATACTTTTGTTAAAGGAACACTCCACTTTTTTTGGAAATAGGCTCATTTTACAACTCCCCTAGAGTTAAACAGTTGAGTTTTACCGTTTCTGAATCCATTCAGCCGATCTCCGGGTCTGGCGGTAGCACTTTTAGCTTAGCATAGATCATTGAATCAGATTAGACCGTTAGCATCTCGCTCAAAAATGACCAAAGAGTTTTGATAATTTTCCTATTTAAAACTTGACTCTTCTGTAGTTACATCGTGTACTAAGACTGACAGAAAATCGTAACTTTTCATTTCTGTCAGTCTTAGTACACGATGTAACTACAGAAGAGTCAAGCTTTAAATAGGAATATTATCAAAACTGTTTGGTCATTTTTGATGACCAAATACTAATGGTCTAATCCGATTCAATGATCTATGCTAAGCTAAGCTAAAGTGCTACCGCCAGACCCGGAGATCGGCTGAATGGATTCAAAAACGGTAAAACTCAACTGTTTAACTCTAGGGGAGTTGTAAAATGAGCCTATTTCCAAAAAAAGTGGAGTGTTCCTTTAAGTACTATAAAAATACTATAAAATACTGAAATATTAACTCAAAATCTCATGGGGACTTAGTAAATATTTTAGGAGTTTAGCTGACAAAAAAGTTTGGGAATCCCTGATATAATACACTACTTTTCCCCATTACAGAAACATACTGAGAATTTGGGGAGAGGATGTGCTTAATTATCATGAAAATAAAGTGTCTTGATTCTCCTAAAATAGGCTTCATTATCATTTCATTACAGGCTTCAAATTACAAATTATATATTTTTTCCTTTGGATTTTAGGGTGAAATGTGACATTTCTGGACAGTGTTCATGAGATTCATTCAGCTACCATTTGTGGCCTTTACGTTACATCACATTCTCCTCTCAAGCAGCCTGTGGCTTAAAAAAAAAAAAAAAAAAAAAAAATCTCATATAAATGTAGATGTGAATTTTATGCACGACGCAAATCGGGTTCAGTGGACAGCCAGTGCTGCCCGGCCGAAAGTGGGTCATCTCTTTATCAGGATGCTTTTCTGGTTCCCTGCGGACCGGCGGAGCAGGCGGATGACACAGATCAGTTATGCTGACCCTCCGATGGAAAGGTGACTTTCTCACAGGGCTGGTGGGGACACATTACAATGCATTTCTATTCCATTAAACCCTAGCGCAAATGTTGCGGGACCACGGGGGACCTTTCTCGTGAGGGAACACAGACAGTGGAGCAAATGCCAGTTTAAAAAGAAGCTGGATTGTGGGAATATAGCTACTTTCAATGCATGAGCTGGAAACTTTCAAAAATGTCTGCGTTTAGCCAATGGATCATAGCTTAGGTGCAAATCTGGATCCTAAAAAAATATAACGTGTTAACTATTGAAAGGAAAAATCGCCTACACGTGTGTATGTAATTTTGAAAGTCCTCTTTATGGTAGTTTGCTATGTTTGGGGATTCCCACTGTGCTTGTTTCAGAGAAACCAGTCATAGCAATATTAATTCTGGCCCATAAACAGACATAAATAATTTGGAGTAGGGGAAAGTGGGGTAAGCTGTGCCACTTTTTACTTATGCTGCCCTCTACGCCAAGGGCAATAAAGTAAAAACTAATATTCCTTATAAAAAACTTGTTTCCAACTAGGAGAAAGTTCAATCATTGTGGAATATGAGAAAACAATCTACATTCCATTCAAATTCCCATCCCGTATTTGACAGCATATTATTCATTTTTACATAAACCAGCCAAAAAAAATGTAATTTTAGCATAATGAGGTCATTTAATAACATTTTTTACTATATCTGTACCATTTCTCAGCACTGGCACATCTTACCCCAAAGCTGGCACACTTTACCCCACAGCTATCATTTTGGAAAAAATGCTTCATTTTATAATCCATAGCTAATCTTTAGCCAAATTTACATGTGTTTTATGCAATGGCAATGCACCAACACATTTTTAAATAAGTTTTTACCCTAAAAACAGCTATATATTAGGGGCTTGTTCTAAATACATGGTCATGTGACTAAAATAATGAAGTCTGCTAGATTGTTAGACACAACAACACTGACACATCTTACCCAACTCTGCTATAAATACAATAACGGTAACCTCATGATTTTTTTAAAATCAAATCACTCATGTTGTGGTTTCATACCATTGTGGCCATATTTTCGGTGACAGGCTTTAAGGCCTCCACAGAGTCAATAGTGATGGTAGTGGCCTTCTCCATACCCAGCTGAAGACTGAACCTGTCACGCAGTTCTTTCAGGCTGAAGTCCAGTTTAGGATATGTGGCACCTTCCCTCTGAAACACACAAGATGGGAATCAGTAAAACCATAAATTAAATGCAAATCAAATGCACTTTGCTGCTTAGTTTATTATAAAGAGAATTACTGTCTGAGATTCAAATATGGCTCTATTGCCTTTTACTTTACTGATTTATTTATTAGTAACTATTTTATTAGTATATCTTATTTATGCTGAATTTCTAATGTAAAAGTTCAATTAATTTTAAACTTCAACATTTTTTAAAAAAAAATTTAAATTGTCCTAAATTGAACTGACAGTTCTACTTTTATCAATAACAGTAACTGATTGCATAACATTATAACATTTGCTTTGCTATTTTTACATTTATTAGTAACAACTGTATTAGTATCATTTATAATTGCTGACTTTCCAATGCATAACCTTAACAATTTTTTAATTAATTGTGCTAAATTAATGTTGTAAACTGACCGCCTTAATAATATTAACATACTAAGCATTATCCTTACCTTCAAATGTAAACGTGTAATTTTTATAACATATTTTTTAATTAATTGTAATAAATAAATGTGTTAAACCAACAATCCTATTATTAAGCAATTGCATAATATTATAACATCCTGGCACAACCAGTGTGTTTTGTGTGCGTTTGTGTTGTGTGTGTACAAAATCATAAGAGAGCTCAAGACGACCCGCTAAATAATGAGCGCTGAGAATCTCTTATCGCCGGAGGCTCTAACTTTAATATTACTGGCTCCTTATAACTGGATATGAAGGCTGAGAGGGTTTAAATCTCATTAGGATAAACATAAAAAACGATCACTCATTTGACTGCCAATTATGGAGACTATTTACTTCACAGGCTGCACACTTTGTTATGAGGCCCGATCGAAAGAAGCCGCTGCACTTTATGGCCCAATTAAAGAACCAAACATCATTACGTTTAAGCGCACTTATATATTTAAAAGAACCAAGAAAACAAGCTAGCTAAAATAACCATACGAATGTCAAATGTCAAATGTATTTATTCTGTCTCGTAACTTCCACGTATGGCCAATTAAAATCCAATGAAGTTGAACAGTCCCACTCTCGCGGCTCTGGCCGGCAGCCAAATGTGCAACCGCATAAAATACGAACTGTAAATACGGCATATATTATAGCAACAGCTTGCTAAGTGGTGAGGAGATCGTGTTAATGTGGGCTGTGCGTTGACATGTGCAGTCATTTATTATTCGAAGGGAGGCATTGGCGGCCTGCACAGACATCTGGGAATTATCGCCAAACACATCATGGAAGGGCTAGGACAGAGCAGGTCAACCGAAGCGTTAATACTCGCAAGGAGAGAGCGACTGCTAAATCTGTCCTCAATAGTGATCACATGGACACCGGCCAAAGCAAGCACAAAGGTTGTGGAGGGATAAATCATGCCCACGGCGATGACTACTACAGCCCGGCCAGGCAGAACACAAGATGCAGTGTTGTGTACGGCTCGGCAGAGGCCCATATTTCCACAAAGCCACTACCCTGACAAGGAGAAGCACGTGTGGTGACCTCGGTGTTAGGGATGTGTCGTCCCAGTCTTCAATGCTTTAGTGAGTTTGTACGAATAAAGGATGCATTGGGAGACAAGAAATGCCATTTATGGCAATGAGGCAACATCTCAAACTATCTAAACCTGGTGCACACAACATGACTTTGAAGTCAAAGACATATTTCGAGAATCGTAAAAAGAGGTTAACGGGATGAATTGGTGGTATTTTCTCACTTAGTGCTCAATGACGGCCAATTAATTGCCTTGACGAAACTTTGTGACTTTTGATGGCGACAGTGCCCATTATTTTCTTCTCAAGGCAAATCTGATCATGAACTGAAATTTGTCACTGGTCAACATTATCAATCATTAAAATAGTGCTATGATGACTGTATGGATTAAGACTGTTTATCTGTTAATTAAAATAAAATATTTAAATATTTTGAAAAAATTCTGAAATAAAAAATTAAATCACAAAAAAAAAAAACCAACACACACACACAAAATAAATAAATAAAATAAATGCCACAATGCCAGAAAGCTTCTGCAAGCAGTATATAAATATAGACATAAACTTAAATTTATCTATGACCTCATTTTTCGTTAACAGTGTCAATCACTACAATAGTACTGTTATGAATATCGTACAGTCTGGAGTGAGATTTTGTTTTCACTTTTATCAGGACAACAATCATAAATGAAAAAAATAATGAAATAAAATAACTACAAAAACATAAATAAAAACAAACAAACAAACAAAAAACAATAAAACAAAGCATAAGAAATCAAAACAAAGCAAACAAACAAACAAACAAAAACCCAGCAAAACCACATCAAAGCAAAGCAAATTCTAACAAAACAAAGCAAAGCAAAAAACAAACACATCACACAAGAAAACTTCTGCCAGCAACTTATACTGTATACAGTTTTGTTTTCGCTTTTATCAAGACAACAATCATAAATGACAAATGAATAAAATAACTACAAAAAAATAAATAAATAAAAAACAAACAAAACACAATAAAACAAAGCAAATCACAAAAACGCTATGTAAAACAAAACAAAACAAAACAAAAAACATCACACAAGAAAACATCTGCCAGCAACATGTTTAAAAGCAAATCTAGCCTGTTGGGAATCTCTGAAAGTTGCTAACAGAGTTCTTTACTCCTTTGTGCTGTGAGTTGCAGCATTTTCATCTCAGACCTTCACATGACCCAGTTCTTCTATACTTTCCAGGAAAGTTTCCATTCAAGGTGTTAGGCAGCGGGGTGTGGGTTACAAATGGGCTCATGTGCACCTGCGGTAATGAATCAGCTGGGGAAAAAGAGGGGATGGCGGAGAATTGGTTGTGGGGCAGACTGGCCCAATAACACCCCCCAGTGTGGCCAAAAATAGAGCGGGCACCTCTGTTTGAAGGAATTATATAGCAGATGACAGCTGACATGGCAGTGAAACTCGTCATTTTGACACACAAGACAAGTTCAGGCAGGTCTTTTAATGCTGACAGAGAAGACAGGTATATAGTTTTATGAAAAGCACCACCTGTTTTATGGCACCAACCTCCACTTCAAATCCAATTTAGCAGTGCAATTAACCTGTTTTACAACCAGTTCACTAACAATTCGCAATGGAGGTTTAATGCAAATGGTCGTATCTATATATGAAAAACCCTAATGTGAAGAAAAAGGACAACAAAGTCTTTTTTGGGTAGTAAAATATGTACAGTCAATGGTGTTGTAACACCACTGTATAGCTCCGTTAAAAATTCAGAAGATTAAATGAAAACTGAATGAAGAAAAATGACAAAAAGCGAATTTCATTAATACAATATAATAAAGTAAATATGATTACAAAAAGTATAAATATGATATATAACATGATGAGGACTGTAAATTAAAAAATACATGTATTTTTTTTTTAAAAATACCAAGCTTTTGAAAGATAGTATAATTAATATGTTTATCTAGCAAGGAAACATTAAATTGATCAAAAGCAACAAGAAAGTTAAAATTTCTATTTCATTTAAATGCCGTTATATATATATATATATTTTTTATTCTAACTTTCTACTCGAATCCTGAAAAAACAACACAAAACTGATTTCAACATTGATAATCACATTAAATGTTTCTTGAGCAGCAAATCGGCATATTAGAATGATTTCTGAAGGATCACGTGACACTGAAGACTGAAAATTCAGCTTTGCCATCACAGGAATAAATTACATTTCAAAATATATTCAAATACAAAATATGTTAAATTGTAATAATCTCACAAATTTCACAATATCACTGTTTTTTACCATATTTTGATCAAATAAATGCAGGCATGGTGAGAATAAGATATATTTTTTAAAAACATAAATACTACTTATCCCAAACTTTTGAAGAGTAATATAACGTAACGTAACGTAACGTAATGCAATGGTACCTCAGCATAAAACTGTTTCACCAATGGCAGGGAACAGACAGGCTGATCTTTGGGTACACTGGGTTGGTATTCAGGATGCACCAAACGGACGGCCCTCAGAACCATTTCTCTTTCATCCTTTTTAAACACACACTTTCTGAACACGTCATCCACGGACAGGCCGTCCACTTCCATCTGCTGCAGACACCTGTGTGGACCAGAAAAGAGATGATTATATTTCACAATAACAAGGATTTGAAGCTGAAGTTTTATTTTTTTCATTGTTACTCTCTAATACCAGATAAATATGTTCTTGTTTTGTCAAATTCATTGCAATTGTGGACTAAATTCCCAGGTGAAGCCATTTGGTTTTTAAAAATGAATGCAAAGGTGGATGGGAAAGGCCTTATAATGAGAAAACTTCCACGACCGCAGCACCTGGGCTCATAGCACTGAGACTGGCGAGGTGTCGGAGTGGAATATCAAATATTTGCATTGACACGGCGCGCCTTCGAACAGAATGTTCTGCTCCCTCGGGTAGTGGGTGTCAGATAGGCCACTGCCATATGTCCAAGAATTACAAGGCCGTGTTTATTCGAACAGAAAAAGTGTGAATAAAGTCAGAGCCCCACGCAGCTGGACTGCTCACTGTTGATGTAGAGTTATGTTCCTGTCGTGGACAGAATACAAATTACAGCACTGTGGAAGACAGAATAAGGAAGGAATAGCTGACGACAGACTACCAAAATAAATGGAAAAAAGTTCAACCACCAATGGATCCTCTGCACTGAAGGGGTGCCGTCAGAATGAAAGTCCAAACAACTGATAAAAACATCACAGTAACCCACAAGTAATCCATACAACTTGAATTAACTTGTGAAGTGAAAATCTGCATGCTTGCAAAAATCTAGTCCATCATTAAGGAGCTTTAACTTCAGACTATCGCTTCTGACAAAAATATGAGTTTATAATCCATAATAATGCTTCCTCCAGTGAAAAGGTCCTTCATCTGTTGATATGTCCCTCTCAAATCAAAATCCACCAACACATTTGTTTAGAACTGTTTTCGCTTATAAATTGTAGTTGATCTGTGTATATTTCTCTCCTGATTCAGACGAGACGACTTTTACGCTAGAGGAAGCAATATTATGGATTATGGACTTTTGGCTGGTAGCAACAGTTTGAAGTAAAAGACGACTTGATAGCTTTTTATTATAGACACTCATCATTTTGCTTCAGAAGATGTTAATTGATGGACTGGAGATGTGTGGATTACTTGTGGATTATTGTGATGTTTTTATCAGCTGTTTGGACTCTCATTCTGACGGCACCCATTCACTGTAAGAGGATTCATTGGCGAGCAAGTGATACAATGCTAAATTTCTCCAAATCTGTTCTGATGAAGAAAAAAACTCATCTACATCTTGGATGGCCTGAGGTTGAGTACATTTTCAGCAAATTCTCGTTACTGGGTGAACTATTCCTTTAAGTAACACCCCAAGCTCCTATTTAATGCATAATTCAGAACTGTAATGCATTCAACAAAGCTGGAACTACTTA
The DNA here is from genome assembly GCA_021397915.2 of Tor tambroides. Taxonomy (NCBI): domain Eukaryota; kingdom Metazoa; phylum Chordata; class Actinopteri; order Cypriniformes; family Cyprinidae; genus Tor; species Tor tambroides. Next base: position 35,230 of record JAFVLL020006106.1, on the reverse strand, counting down.
TTCAACATTAACGGCACCTTAGAAAGTCTATCAACCAATCAGAATCATGAATTCAACAGTGCTGTGGTTTAAGCACATTTACTCTCTAAGGTCTGCAACCGGCTGAGATATTTTACATTGCCAGGAGGCTGCAGGACAGACTGGGTTATTCCTAAACCTCTGAGAATGCAGCGATGGTTTCCAAAGCAACAGGCTTCTTTGGGAGTGAAGTGCATAGATGATGCATCATCAGTGCCCTCTAGTGGGCGCACAGCGAGCAGATGAAGCCACCGAGGGCAACGTGAGGTCTTGAGAAAGACATGCCTTTACCCTTTCCATCTTGTGCGTGACAGAGGAACAATCACATCATTACCTCCTGAGGGTTGCATTCAATACTCTTGTAAATGTTAAACCTTCAGCTGATGCAAATGCAATTAGGAGAGGTGGAAAACTCTATATCAGGGTAATCCTGAAGCATTCTTTTAAAGGCTGATCTCTTTTTGGGGACAAAGAAAGCTGATATAGAGGTTGGTGAGAGTTAGGCTTTCTGTAGAGCATTCAAAGTGCTGCTTTTGTTGCATTTGCCAAACGAATGTATATGCAAAAGCGTTAAGCCTTTGTTTGGCCAAGAACTAAGTGGAGTAAACCTTACAGTAGGCGGCATATTTAATTTACTTTCAAATTGCACAAAAATATGAGTACCAATAATCGTTTGATATTGAATATGATGAACATTCAATATCGACCTACTATATAAATATATATTTAATTGTATATGTTCATTTCCTGATTTTTGCATTTATCTAACACTCATTTGAAGTTTATCATTAGACACTAATAATTTAATAACACTGTTAAATGTAATCCTTAGCAAATGTCAAAATCGATATACATTTTTCATACATTAGGTGATCTTTTAGTATTATTTATATATTATTAATATTCTGTATTGACTATTTTATTTTAGTTTTCATTTTAATATCAGTGTACGCATTTTTATGTGGCTGTCACATAAGTTTTGTTTTTACTTTTTTAAAAGTATTTTTATTTAGATTTAATTTATTTTACAGTATTTCAGTTTTAGTATTTTAGGCAACATTTTCAAAGTTTCATTTTTCATTGTAACTATATATTTTACTTCAGCTTTATTTCAATGAATGAAAACTGTTTTAATAATTTGAATCATTTAGTTAACGACAATAACATTTCTGGTACATTATAATTTTGTAATGCCTAAATTCACTTGTAGCACTTAAAACCAATTCATTAGTTTTTACTGTTTTGTTTTTCAATTATTTCGGCAAAATTGTACTGAATTTTAACAGCGGCCATTTATAGGTTGAATGTTTGAAAATCGAATCCAAACACATGTGGTGTGAATTCAGATTCAAATGCTTTCAGTGTGAATGGTAAGATTAGGTTTGTGATTTGGGCAAAACACAATGTTTCGTGCAAACTATGTAACATTCAACGTAATAAAGTGAACGAGTCAGAAATTTTGGACACATGCACCTTGTGAGGTCAAGATGTCAAAATTTCCAGGTTTCAGTCTATTCTTTCCACACTGAAAGCTCTTAGGATCATGTTGATGCTTACATTACCGGCTACTGACTACACTGTTATTACAATCAAAAAAACAGTGAATATCGTGACTTGAAACCAAATGTGCAAAGAGGACGACAAGCTCGGATTGCAGCGAAAGATGCAACAACCGTGCCGCATGAGAGCTGAAAGACAAATTGAAACTGTGGCAAGGAGAACAAAGAGAGACAGATGGGTAAAAAATAGGCTCCTCTGGGGTTTGTAGAAAGAAGACTTCCACTGCACAACAGTGTGTGTTTGCCATCAGCTTACAGTGATCGATCACCCAACCAGCTGCCACAAGCCACCCTGCACCTGTCCCTCTGTGCTGTCATTGGGTGGCACCATATTTGCCTCAGCAGTCACCTTTAGCACTAATCAAATGCAGATACTTTGCATTAGGCTTTACAGATGCACAAAGGCCTAATACAATCAATTAGATCACCTAAAACAGTTACAGTGTGGTAACAAACAAACTGCTAAAGATGGAGCACAAAGGGCTGTGGACTGTCTGGTGGATTTAAAACCAACATGAATCTCATCATTTAAAGATGTTTAGCAGTTGTGTCCCAAATTAAAATATACACTACCGCTCAAAAACTTTTTGCAACCATGGGTGATTTATATTTTTAAAAGAAGTCTCTTAAACTTACCAAGTCTGCATTTATTTGATCAAAAATACAATAAATAATTTTACAGTTTAGCATAGCTATTTTCTGTTTGATGTATTTTAAAATGTAATTTATTCCTGTGATTGAAAAGCTGAATTTTTAGCAGTCATTCACGTGATTCTTCAGAAATTATACTGATAAGTTAACTTATGCGCAAATAAATATTTATTAGTATTAAAAATAATGTTGAAAACAGTTGTGCTGCTTAATATTTCGGTGGAAAATGCGATACATGTTTTTCAGGATTCTTTGATGAATACAAAAATTTGAAATAGAAATCTTAGGAACATTCACTTTTGATCCATTTAATGCATCTTTGCTGACTTTACTGACTAATTAATAAAATTCATCAAAATTGCATTTGGATTATAAATGTTTGCTGAGAAAACACTCCAAATGAAGAATTTAATTCAAAGACATTTGACATATAATCTAACATATATTAAAACATAGAAATGTTTAATGAAACATTTTATTATATAATTATACTAAATTAAAAAGGGACAGCCCTAATGATAATTTAATATATGTGACAATGTAAAAGTGAGGCAAGAAACAAAAAAAATAAAAAACACACACACCAAAATAACATTTTTTTTGATATGGCCTCATTCTGTCAAGGAGCTTCTCGTATAAATGCAAGTGAAGAGGTGTTCATCTGCTAAATTCTTCCACCCGGAGATGAGCAGCACACAAAACAAATAGATGACCAGAGAGAAAATGGCGGTCCACTGAGTTAATGCTCTTTAGATGAATGACCACAATTTGAATTTCTATTTTTGGACACGGTCAAGGCAGGCTCAGAATAATCCTATAGTGCTATGGATGAATGGATCGGCTCATGGATGATGAAAAAATATAAAAGCATATATATGAGCGTCATTACGAATTTGCATGTTTATCAATTTAATTTGGATTCTTATAGGGAATCTAAAGAGAATGCAGGAGGCTTTGTTACACATGAATTACTGCATACTGCAACACTGACATCTAGAGAGACAGTCTGGAACTGTCAATCTATTAAAGGGACACTCCACCCCAAAATGAAAATTTTGTCATTAATCACTTACGCCCATGTTGTTCCAAACCTGTAAAAGCTTAGTTCGTCTTTGGAACACGATTTAAGATATTTTAGATGAAAACTGTGAGGCTTGTGACTGTCCCATTGACTGCCAAGTAAATTACACTGTCAAGGTCCAGAAAAGTATGAAAAACATCGTCAGAATACTCCATCTGCCATCAGTGGTTCAACCGTAATGTTATGAACAACGACTTTATTCAACAATTCGGAACCGTAACGTCACCGTAGCACCATTTTGGAGAATAGCGCTGCACGCAAAATGCATACGCTCTTCTATGTCAACTGCGACATAGGGATGCGCTGTTTGCATTCAAATCAAAGCGTAAACAAATGTAGAAAACGTATCCTTGTGCGCGGCTGACACGGAAGAGCGTACGCATTTGGCGTGCGGCGATATTCTCCAAAATGGCGCTATGGCGACGAATTGTTGAATAAAGTCGTTATTTTTGTTTTATTTCCGTACAAAAAGTATTCTCGTCGCTTCATAATGTTATGGTTGAACCACTGATGGCAGATGGAGTATTCTGACGATGTTTTTCACACTTTTCTGGACATTGCCAGTCAATGGGACAGTCACAAGCCTCACGGTTCATCTAAAATATCTTAAATTGTGTTCCGAAGACGAACAAATCTTTTATAGGTTTGGATGTTTTAAGAAACGTCCTCCTTGCAAACTAGTGATGCACCATCTGTGGGATTCACCTATGTGATTGGACTACACTGAAATACATAAATGGAGTAAGTGTTTACCTTTTAATGATCCATGTTTGACACTCAGGCATGCGGCCCATGCACTCCAGAGCAGCACTGTAAGACGCAACGTTGGGTTTCAGACCTGCTTCTTCAATCAGAATGAACAAGCGACGAATGTGATTGAAGGAACCCTGCAAAGCAGAGTTAAAAATGGCTTTAAACAGAGCATTACAGAACAATACTGCAAAATTATAAACTGGAACAAGCAAGAAAAACACTCAAATAAATGATAAAATTATTTTTAAATGTAAAATTATAAAACATGTAAAACTGAAGGGAAAGGAACAAGCAAAATACTGATACATCCTGAAAAATATTAAAATAATTAAAAAAATAAATAAATTGAAGACTGAAAAAGGTAACAGAAAAATCATTACACTAAAAAATAGAGAGCAATTATATATAAAAAATAATAATAAAAATAAAAGGAAAAATATACAATTTAAGACTAAAAAAAGAACAGGCAAAATTTAAAAAAAAAATGTATTAAAACAAACAACAAAAAAAAGAAAAAGTACCTTTTTGTTAAATACACTATGTTTAAGAGATACTGGACTCTGACATAAATAGCATTCAAAAGTTTGGAATGATTTTTTAAAATAAATTAATACTTTCGTGACAGTTACGGATTATAAATGCTGTTATTTTTAAATTTCTATTCATCACATAATTCGAAAAAAGAAAAAAAAAGTCACACTTTTCATGAAAACATTAAGCAGCACAACTGTTTTTAAGATTTTAAGAGAATAAGAATAAATGTCTCCAAATATTAGAATGAACTCTGAAGGATCATGTGACACTGAAGACTGAAGGAATGGCTGCTGAAAATTTAGCATTGCAACTCCAGGAATCAATTACATTTTATAATCTATTTAAAAAAAAAAAAAGCAATTTACATTTGTAATATTTCTGCAGTATTACTTTTTTATTATATTTTTGATCATCATCATTACGATGATGATGATGATCATTGTTTACTGTATTTTCATATATTTTGTTTTGTTATTTGTTTACTATATTTTTGATTAAAAAAATCTAAATATAATGCAGAAAGAGAGATGCTTAATACATACTCTTTTGGCCCACATCCTCATCACGATGTTGTAGGCGCTGATAGACAAGTGAATTCGTTTGGATAATTGACGGTGATGAGAAAGTAGGCAGCTCTGAGCTCTAGCAACATCATCGATGAAAACACATGCCTCCAAGTAACAGCGGATTCTGAGCTGAGGATCTCCATAGCGGTTTCCTTCCTTATCCTCCAGAAGCTTTTCAGCTTTCATTACGTTGTCTACATCAAGCTCCTCTGCCTCATCAAATTCTTTATCTGCCAGTTTCTCTTGTGTAGACATCTCAGAAACACAGCCAACTTCACTGCTGGAGATCTTCTGAACTCCTGGAAACCTGGCGGCTAAACTTTCTGAGACTCTCGAAACCTTCTTTTTAGGCTTTTTTTGCACAGCACTGACTTTGGAGGACGTTGTGGTAGATGCAGAGGCTTTGAAGTCTTCTACTTTAGTTTTTGTCTCACTTATTTTGCCTGTTGTGATGGTCTTTGTAGATGTACCAGGACGCATCGAACTCCCTTTGCTGTTTTTACCCACAACTGTCTTGTCGTGCATTCTATGTGAAGTTTGTTTTTTGGGATTAATCCACTTTTCACGCTTGAGTTTCTCCATCCAGCGACTTGCGTGAGTTGTGAAAGGCGTGACACCTTCAGTTCCACCTTTTTTTGCAGATGGCCCACTTTTAAGCATTTCTGTTTTTTCTCCCAGAAAGTTCTTTTGACTATTCCCAGGTGATGTTTTCTGTATTTTCTGCTGCATTTTGATGATTTGCACCTTTGAATGTTTGACGTCTACAACGACGTCAGATTGCAGTTGTTGGATTCTGGCCTCCAGAACTGTGAAAAACATTTTAAGAGAAAACTGTAGTTCACATGACAGTATTATGCACCTATAAAAAAGTACACTTTATTTTATTTAACAGTGAACATCTATTTATGTGTATTAAAGACAAGTTAAATAATTTGTATATGTATCTCACCTGCTTGATTGTTTATATCAACACATATTGTAAACTACATCATTACCCAGTAATATTTTTAAAGTTGGATATACAAGCATATTCAGCTTCACCCACATAAAGCAATATAAGCATCAAAGATGAAAAGGGTTATTCAAGCATCAAAGGAATAAAAGTTTAATACAGTTTTAAAATGTGTTTTTTTTTTTTACAAAATTTAAATTAGCATGTGTTTCCTGTTCATTTTTTTTAAACTCTAAAATACACACTTTTACTTGCATATATTAAGCTTTTTATGTATATAAAATAACTTGTAAATTTAATTTGATATGGACACCTAAATGTGACATCCTGTCTTTGACCCTATACAGCAAAACTTGCATGATTATTAGTATCATTGTAAAATGTAAGCTATATTATCATACAACTCTATATATAAAATAGGATATATACAGTACAGTAAGTATACAAGTTCATCTTCATACATAAACTCACATAATATGTACACTATATAGCAAATCTTAATCGCTGGAATGTTTACATCATTGTAAAATATAAACTATAATATTGTCCAGCTCTAATCTGCTAAATGTGACTATAGGGCATGAAGATACTGAGATAATATAACCATTATAAACGCGTTTTTTTTCTGTAAAGCTGCTTTGAAAGAGTCTGTTTTGTGAAAAGTGCTATGTAAATAAAACCGACTTAGCTTGAAATTAAAATCTAAATAAATATTACCCAAACAAAAATCATACAGCCAATTTGTTCTTCCAAAAAAAAAAAAAAAAAAAAAAAAATCAGTTGTTCTCTTATAACATCAATGATTAACATTAGATACACAATCATAAGTGAAAATATACTACACCGTCCAACAACTGAGACTGTTCACAGAATCTTTTCTTCCCATCTTCCTTCTTAGGGATGGCTGAATAGTGTCTTTGGTAAACTGTAGCCCATGTTTTGTCTGAAAAATGACAGAAAAAACGGTGACCTAAAAAGTTTACCAACTCTACTGTTTGTATTTGGTGCTGGAATACAAAACGAGACATAACATCTAATACAACAAAGAATCCACACAGACATAATAGATCTAGATTAGATATACATCAAAGAAAGACCGAAAACGTGCATAAAGAAGTAACAATCATCAAATTGTTTGAACTATGTCAGACTGTTATTGATTAAAGCCTCCTTGACATTGACACATTAATGATCATCGATGTAAACAACAGTCAATGCTTGACTTTTTTGCAGTGAACATTTCAACGTACATTTGAAATATACCTGATACAAAACAAATGTCAGACTTGATGTGATTTGAAGGACAAGACAGATGCCAGCATGACAGTAAAACTGTTTCATTACGTTACCTTGTATTTGTCTCTCTCCATTACTCCGTATTCTGAGACACAGGTGGCAATAATCGCCATTCAGAAATCTCTGAACACTTCTGTCAACCGCAAAACTGCGAGTTAAAGCCGCTGAATAGGCACACAGTCTCAAAAGTGACATGTTGTTATGATAGTTTTGAAACACCGCGTTATCCGGTGCAGAAGGCCGCCATTTTGTTCAGACCTGACTAGTTCATAGGCGATACGAGGAGTTCAGACATCAAAGAGCGACGGGCAGATCGACCAGATTTCATCTTGAGGTAGGATGAAATACCTGCTAGTAGGCTACTGTACATCACATGTAACTGTATTTCATTGGTATATGTAATCACTTATTTCATGTAAGCTTTAGGAAATGTTCTTAACACAAGGGGAAAATAGGGGCGAGTTGACTTTTTAATATAGCCTATAATCATTTACAAAAACCTTATGGTATCAAAGTTGTCTTGAACCTAAATCTACTTCGTTAAATCTCTTTATTTTACTAAATATACGTATGTTTATTATAATAAAAAGAGGTACTAAAGTAGCATTTTTCAGTTGGTGAAGGCTCAGTTTGACAGCTTTTGTTTGTATATTAATATTTAAAATAGGCCTATATAAAAATGAAGAGGCCCATTTCATTTAAGTTTTAAGATATTTAACGATTTATTTTAGATCAAATGATATGTGATTTCAAAATGCCTATATTGGTTAAAAACTGAACAGTAGATGGCGAACTTTGTCAAGTTAGCCTATCACGAGATCCAGTACAAGGTCATAATGCGCGCGCCTCAGTATTTGTAAAATTGTTTAAAATTGCACCTTTTTGGGTACAACAGCTTTTCCCTGGAGCAGTACCCTTAAAAGGACATATTTGTACCTTTTTTTTTTTTACCCCTAATAGGTACATATTAGTACCTTAAGGGTACGTATTACTACTCTAAGATACTAATATGTACCTATTAGGGGTAAAAAAAAAAAAAAAAAAGTACAAATATGTCCTTTTAAGGGTACTGCTCCAAAGGACATATTTGTACCTTTTTTACCCCTAATAGGTACATAGTACCTTAAGGGTACGTATTAAAACTCTAAGGTACTAATATGTACCTATTAGAGGTAAAAAAGGTACAAATATGTCCTTTTAACCCCCTGGGGTCTGAGGGTGTTTTGGGGGCCTGGAGAAGTTTTGACATGCCCTGACATTTGTGCTTTTTTCAGTTGCTTATAAACATCTAAATGCTGCTCCAGGGACAAGCTGTTGTACCCAAAAAGGTACAATTTTAAACCCTTATTTTTCTCTGTGAAGGGTACACAAATGTGTCCTTCAGTTTCTCACTTTTTGACTTTTTGCGCAGTCTTTCTTTGTTTTGTGACACATGAAACTTGATATTTGTAGGTAAATATGCTATTTTCTGTGTGGCTGAGTGATTTAGGCCTAGGTAATATTTTGTATTATATCTGAATACAGTAAATACCTCTGTGGATGCGTGTTGCCATTTGAACAGTCAAGCTGTCCTTACTTATGTTAGATGTTTGGCTGACTGAACTTGTCAGTAATTAAATCTTTGTATCATAATGTTAAATAAAAAATGAAAACGGATGATGAGAGTAACAAATAAAGTTGGGATCACTAAGATTTAAAAAAAAAATACATTCATTCAGAAAGGATGCATAAAATTGATCAAAGGTAACAGTAAAGACTTATATTGCTATAAAAATTATATTTCAAATAAACACTGTTCTTCTCAACTTACTATTCATCAAAGAATCCTTCCACTAAAAAATGTTACCACTATTGTCAAAACTGATAATAATAATGTTTCTTGAGCACCCTGATTCAGTGCTTATTAGAATGATTTCTGCAATGATCATGTGACACGGAAATGGTTGCTGAAAATTCAGCTTTGCCATCACAGGAATAAATTTCTGTTTACTGTATTTTTTTAATCAAATAACTGCATTAAAAATCTTATTGAGCCCAATCTTATTGACCCCAATTAGGTTTTGTAACATCATTTAATTAGGCTCTCTGAAATTTATCTAAATTCTGAAATAAGTCAGTAAAGCACATTTATATGGACATTTCAATGGTAGTCATCAAAACAAGTTGTGCATATCTAGTAGGTGGAGATCAGATGTTGTTGGTCGCTACGGTTCACAGGGTCACCTTTCTGACAGGACCATTTTATGTTTCACGCTCTGGTGTGACAGTCATTACTGGGTGACTGGCTGTCAACAAAAGGGGAGAAGAGAGCCATTCAAGACCCTGAAAATAAGGCTGCCATTCTCTTGGACTCTGATATTCAGACTTCTTTGCACACCTATGTGAAGGGTGTGTTTCTTTGTTTTTAGAAGTAGGAGCTGCTTTTAAAATGTTCACTTGATTAGCCAATGTTTCATGCAAGTATGAGTTGAGGTTTTGGAAAAAGAACAGTAAAAAATTCTGGAAAGAGAAAAATTCTCGCTCCGATTTTAGTCCGCTAAACATACCAATGCTAGGTGTATTTCACAACCACATTGAGAGGGTTAGCATACCCTCATGCAACACATTTAGGAAAATCTCTCCACACCTGTCAATACTAATAATTCAGAGTCAATGCTTAAAATATGAACAAATAATATCCTCATGGCACTTGAAGGCAGATTTGTTTGAGTTTCTACAATTAGTACCAAATATCTCCCACATCTGAGGCGCATTTCTCTTTGATTATCGCTCATGATGAAAGTCCACCAATCTTATCCGCAATCTTTTTTCTTTAAAAAGTAACAGTCCATGTTATCACGCGTAGATCTCTGTCAACTATCTCGAGTGGACGAAGACTCTCAGGAGCTGTTGATCAGATAGACTGCTCACTTATCACTGGTTTCGGCTACAATGGACAATGGTCACGAAGCAGGAAATGCAAATAGGCTTGTTGTAGATTGATCTTCAGTTGTGGCGGCAATGGACAGATCCTGAATTAGAAACGGATGTTTATGCAGGTGACCGCACAGTGTGGCACTCTGGTTATCTCGGCCACCTGCGTCGGAGGAATCTAGCAGGAAGTCTGTGGTTGACAATTGAGTTTCATACTACATTGCCTAACTGGAGTGTGATAGTGTGATTCACCACAATCTTATTTCAAAATAAGCCAATAATGTGGGTGTGGCAAAATAACTAGACCGTGGAATATGTGTTATGAAAAATTTAACAAAATGTAGGTTGTTTTAGGCTGATGCCATTTATCGTTAGATATAAATGTCAACTGAGGTAGTCTGAAGTGAAACGGAGACCGAGTTCGTGTTGGCAGTGGAGGTGGGTGATGGAGGAGGACTGGAAGAGACTCCGTATGTTAGCAGGAGAGAGAAAACAATTAATAATGGGAGCTATTAGGGGGAGCTCGTCGACGCAAAGAGGGAGGTCGGGTTTCAGGGCCTTTTGGAGGACTTTGATGGTACAAAACAGGCCTCATTACTGAGATATTATCTCCATTCATACACTTCCAGAGTTGATGGGAGCTCTGCTGGGAAAGATTAGGTTCCTTTCGCCAGTGAACATCCCACATGGCCGAACAGATTTTCTCAGCTCAGCTCAGGGCTCATGGGAGCTAAGCAGAGGCCTATTGACAGCCAACGATGTGTGGAATTAGAGATAGTTACCTTTTCTCTGAGGTCATGTCAATCAAGATTAAGTTTCATATGTTTTTCTTTTGCTTGTTTGTTTTCCAGTACAGTAAATACACAGTTTTTCAGTATCTGTAAAATATTTGACATTTAAAAAAAGAGAAGAATACTGTTCAAAAGTTGGGGATCAGTAACTTGTTTTTAATGTTTTTGATAGAAATCTCTTAAGCATACAAGTAATAAAACAATAATATTGTAAAATATTCTTATAATTGAAAATAACTATATAAAGATATTTTAAAATGTAATTTATTTCTGTGATGGCAAAGCTGAATTTTCAGCTGTCAAATACTCCAGTCTCCAGAGTCACGTGATCCTTCAGAAATCATTCTAAGATTCACCACCAGCCATGTTTTTCTTGAAATGTTTAGATCATGGCAGTTGTGCTGCTGTGTCCTGAATGAAAGAGCTGTGTTGTGGACATGCAATTTAGCTGAGGGACTAGCATCAACATATTAGTTTGAGCAAGTTTATCATCACATCTGACATTCGTATGGGGACAGAACTTTGTTCTTGAGCTTCTAAGTGCAACATCTTACATTTCTCCTAAAAGCATCTAATTACCATCAATTTCCAAGGAAGCAGGAGCTGATCTTATGGACTTCCAGGGTCATTGAGTGTGCTGGAGGGGCACAAGATTGCTCATACCATATGTGCATGGAAGGGTACATCTGTAAAATAGACAACAAGCAAGTCAAAAAACAAAGAACAAAGCAGAAGTTATATAAGTTTAGCTTTTTGTCCATATTCTATAAGTCTGGTGACTTTCCTGTTTCTGATCTCCACATTTCTGGTATGACCTAGTTCGAAAATCAACATTATTTGGACTTTTTTGAGACTTCAACGATTTGAAATTATCTGAAAAAAAATGTCGCTTGTGCTTTGCTGTGCAAAACTTGCCAAGTTCTAGGTTTTTGGGGGTTGTTCAGGGCATTGCTATCTGGTTCCTAAGATGTTCTGAGCAGTTTAAAGAGCATTGCTATGTGGTTGCTGCTGTGTTTTTGGTCATTTCTTTGTGGCCAAAGTCAAAATAGCCCATCTCCATGTTTCTATCTGTAAATTTTCTGGTCCTTAGATAAAGCTCAGGTAATCCAACAATCATAAATCACATATCTCATTGTTTAGAAAAGTAATACCTCTCACTAATTAAATTTGCATCCACTTTTACAGCTTTTTCTCAGACCATAGCCAGCCGTAGAAGCACGCAGCATGACAGTGATGGGTATTTTCTGTGCCATCCATTTTTGTGAGGTGCATAAACGTTGGTGGGGAGGAGAGAAATTAAAGGTAGGGGTCCACTTCAGTTAGGTTTAATTGGGGATGAAGGACTAAGATGTATGAGACTATAAAAAAGACTAGGCTTTGAAGTACAGTAGCAAGGAACCCAGAGGCCGATATGCCCAAGGAGAAGGGAATGACATAGGCTTTTATAGGCTAAGTATGAGTGCTAAAGCTTCAGAGACCTATTAGTTAAATAGCTACAAAGTGTGAAGTGACTGACTCTTCCTGGTAAAACACACCTTCAAGATCATTTTCACCCACTGCCCCTGGGCTGCACACTTCATTGAAACCAGAAAGATATGAAAAGTATGTTAGTGTTTCAGAGCAGAGGTTCACTTAGACAAATGTGCCACCGCATGCCAGTCATTTGAGTAAAGCTCACAACATCTTGAAGACAGATAAACAAGGAGCTTGTAAATATTTTACTTGGTGTCATATCAGAAAAAGAGCACTTTTTAGCCTCCCCGCTGTTCATGAATAAAATTTCAGCGTCATATTGACCAGGTCAGAAGCTGACTAAAATGTACATTGGGACTGTCCACATACAAGTGCTATTACAGGTAAGGGAGACCTCATCTTTGCTGCTCAAATTTATCCATTTTTAAAGTGGTTATAAAGACCTTAACTTTACTTCTGTACATACATAAATGGAGTGTATTTATTACCTGTTATTTACCTGATGATTAACCTCCACAGACGCTGTAAATCACTTGTGATGGCAACAGTTTATTTTGGTTCAGGGCAGGATGTAAAGTGATATGGAACATCTGAGGATGATCAGTTTCCTGAAGGGAAATGAATGACAGTACAATAAAAGGTAAACAATATTGAGAGTGACATTCACTTAAAGTGATTATGAATAATCCAGGCCCCACCCATCTCCTCTCAGTCCCCCAGATGCAAGCCCTGCCCTGAATAGAGAACTGTTGTACCCCTAAAGGTATAACTTTTTCACATTTTTTCTTAGAGTGTTTTTTATATACTTTGATGCTTTAATATTTTAGCCCAATTGAAAATTGTGATTGTTTGATTAGCATTTCATTTTGAAATAGTAGGTGCATTTGGTCTTTAGAAACCCTACAGTGATAAATCAACAAGATGTTTCTTACAAATCACTTTTCCCCTGCCTCCCAGTTTGATCCCACTTTTCCAGCTGGAGTTTTACTCTGTCATCCTGTGTCAGGGTTCAGCAGGGCTTTCTGTTTGTTTGAATTTGGGATTTAACCCGTCTGGGTCATGGAGATCACAGTGGGTTGACCCTGGCTGTTGTGTAAGTGTGTGTTGCAAAAGAGAGTGAGTCAGACACTTTTCCAGGCAAGTTGCTTTAACTGCTCTGCCACTGTGCAGATCTTAACTGTTGCATGACATTTGCTTATAAGTTTCTGCTCTCCACGGCTATCTCAGATCAGCTTAGATGCTTGTGCTTGGTACAGCTGGGTGAAATTGTACAGCCCTCAGAAGCAATTTGCTTGCACATTTACTTACCATCCTCTCATTTCCTTTCCCTGAATTAAGGTCCTTTTTAGCAGAGGGTCCCCTTTAAAGAAAGGTATCCTGCATTTACTAGCCTTGCAGAATTTCCCAGTATTGTCTTTCCTTGCTTTCTCTTTCCTTCCAGGGTTCACATTAGTAGAGGAAATTTTAGATTTTCACAAAAAGGGCTTTGAAATACAGGTTTCATAATTCAGCAAATTCAGAATCAGAACTATCTTTTGCATTGATTTTGTTAGTGTTGCTTTGCTGCTGTCCACCTTGTCCTCTGCATAGCCCTCAGCGTCCGTCAACACTGCTGCGTTGCCCAAACAGCCCCGCACTGACTCTCCCTCTCACTTTTTCCAACTCCCGCTCCCAAACTCTCAGGTGCAAAAACAGTTAGAATTAGTCAACGGGCCCTTGGCTAATTGAGGTAGGAAAATATTGTATCAATCCCAGTGAAGACTGGAACAGCTGAGAGAAGAGGCTTCGATGCAAAGGACTGAAAGAGAGATTGAGAGGTAAAAGGATGTAGGGGATATTATTGAATTTGTGCAAGTTCATTGGCATTGAACAGTACACATTTCTGGTACTTTTGAAAGTTTTAATCAAACTTCACTCACTATTCCTCTATAGAGTTGTAAATGGGTCAATAGCATGTTTGGAAGAATGCTCAAGTTTTATTTGTTAGCAAAATAATTTTAGGTTGCACTGCTTGAGCCAGGATAAAATTAAGCACCCTGATCTGGAGGAAATGGCTTGCATAATTGTGCAAATGTTTTCAGAACGTAATCGGCCACAAACTAGTCTTTCTTTGGCTCCTATTCCTGAAACTTGTTTTTGTCCAAGTGCTGAATGGAACTCAGCACTTTGAGGTTTCAGGATTCAAAGTAGATCGATGTCAATCAGCTACAATAAGATTCTCATCGTTCACAGTTAATGGAAACTAGACAAGCTGATTTGACTATAATTTCACAGTTGGAGGTGAGTGCAAATGGAGGGTTGTAGTAGTGCCTGGCAGCACTGGCAGGTCCTGACAGTGCTTACTAGCTGATGGCACTACAAAAACGGACACAGTCCCAATCCCTTCACTAGCAACTATTCTGCTGTTGCATAAACCTGACGCTGAAGGGAGCAGACATGGAAAAAATTCTATTCTAAATCAATTTCATAGATTTACAAGCCTCTCAAAAAATTGGTTAGTGGCAAATCATCTACATTAACGTTTACAATTTAGATCTTGCTTGAATCTCCCATGAATGGAAATTTGCTTTGCACACATAATGGTGTAGTTTCAGCATTTATCAGCAAGGGCTAACAAGCTAACCAACCAAACTTTGTGGAGACCCATGTGAGAACAAATCCTTTTGAGATCCACCTGCTATCAATATTTGCCTTCAATTTAACATCTGAGCCCGTTTTGCTGAAGTGAAGCTGTCCATGAAATGAATGTCAGTTTTCTTCAAATATGTTTTTCTTACAAGTAACAGATGTAGTAATGTAGTCTACAAGTAAAACTAGTACTTTAACACATTAGAAAAATGGAAATCTCATAATTCAAAGGTAAAGACTGTAACCATTAACCACCACTTGATGGGTGGTGAGTGAGAAAGTATACAAATCTTAACCCAATGTTTCTGTCCATTCTTGTCTTAGCCAAGGTTGTTTTCTTTTACAGTTTTGAATTGTAAGCCAAGGTTGTTTTCTTTTACAGTTTTTGAATTGTAGGTGCTTCTAAAATATTGCTGGCTGACAAAACCAGCTTAGCTCTTTTTTCCCCTTAACATTTGGCTTTAAAAACAGCACTGTTGAAGTCTAGGGCGTATGTGGTTGAGGACATCAAATGCTTGACTTGAGTCCAGGCAACAACACTGCGCTTAAGGAAATAAAGTCATGCGACAGGCATAATCAGAAAAGTCACTTTTGCTAAAATATGGCCATTTTGCAGTTTGCCAGGCCTTTTCCTCCATCTCCCATTTTCTCTTGCTCTCCTTCTTCCATTTCAGCTGTATTTACAAGAGTTGTGTCATGTTTACCAAGTTTCCCCTCACTTTTCTGCATCTTGCTTTAGATGTTACCGTTTTCCCTTGCCGTGATTTCATAGGTGTGTTGAGCTTGGACCCGAGTCACGGGAAGAAAATCATCCACCCGTTCTGAATATATTGTGGAATTATTTAAAACATATTTCAAAAAGAGAGACTGTCAGTTCATAGACGCCTAGAGGCCACAGAAGAGAGATTGTGCAACCACTGCTGGCTATAAACCCCTGTAAACGGGTGGGAGGTACAATCACACATATTTATCATTGTAACAGGTCAAAGTAGTTATATGAGAATTTAAGAATTACAGACAGCTGAATTTAGAAAACGGATTAACAGTCCTCCTGAAGTATTGAAATGATATGAGACAGTAAAGTACTTGGGTTCCTTAAAAAATGTGTTAAAGAGTGAGAGAAGGCATGTACTCTACTAAGGACCTTTCCTAAGTGTATAGTAGTAGTGAAGCTCCTGGTCTGTGACAGTTTAAGTGGTAAGGGCACATGGGTGCTAGGTGATTCCAGACGCTTCTGGAAAGTCTGGGAATGTTGCTTACATTTAGCCTGTGGGGGCCTCTTGGAGATTTTGGTGCCAGGAAAAAAAAGAAAATCCTACAAATCCTGCCTTTTTAATCCTTCCGATGGACAGTGGTTCAGAGTATAGTGAGAAAATGCTCGAAATCCCTCTCTTGCCAGGTGTTTTTGGCCCGGAGAAGGTGAAAAAAAAAAAAAAAAAACAGAAACTGACACACACTCTGAGAGTCGCAGAACTAATATGCCCCAATTTTTCTAACCTATTCTTTTTCCAAAGGCCAGTTTTGATGTCATGAATGGATGAAAAGACATGCCACAAGTAGTAGTGTGCAGCTTGGTGCAAAGAAGAGCTGAGTAAAACTAAAAGCCTTTGCCAACTGATTGAAACCGTATTTCAGGCATTAATCCCACTACAACTAAAACACCTACCTGCCTTTTAGCAAATCAGGTAGGCCTGGTGAACCTTACTTAAAAGCTTATAATGTTCTTGCTAGTCATAAAGTACATTTGCATGCACAGTTAAGATGTGGTAACATTTAACGTTGTTCACTGAATTTTTGCTGGGAAAATCCAGTCATTTCAATGGGAATCCATGCGATCACAAATTTTGTAATAGGGTGAAAGATTACCCCATGCAGATTTTGTTGGTTGAATTCACCATACTGACCACCGGAACACTGTTTGGTTTGAAAGTGACTTCTGTGTAAGCTGTGCTTCATATATGACTACACTACTGACAACAGACCTTTTTTGCCCGCAAAATTTTGCACCTTTATAACAGGTTTTTGCGTAGTCAAGCTACAGTCTTGATATATCCATCCAAGTATATGTGACACAATATTTATTCAAATATTTTAGGATTAAATACTTCCTCCTTTTCATGCGCACCACTCCAAGGTCACCTGTAGTCCGATTAATGTTTATATAGTTTAGACAAAGATGAGCTTTGCATTATTTAGGTATATTAGTCCAACTTCGCAAAATCATTTACATTGAAACACTTATGTGACATTTTAAAATGACTAATTATTTATTTTGCCTGACTGAAATCAAATTTTTTAAGTGCATGTAAAATTACTTATTGAGTCACACAGAATGTCAGTCTGAATCTAGTGATCTCTGATGAGATCACAAAAACGGCCAACGATAACAACATAAAACTGTGCCTAGTCTGGCGATGACTCAACTAATGCAATATATATTTACATTTTAAGGTTGAGCGCTCTATATACCCAGTGGTGCAATTACTGACAGGCAGTCTCACAGTTCAGAAGGTATTGCTCAGATTCTCTCATCTTCGCTAGCCAAACGGTAATGTTTGCTGAAAATTGACCCGAGGCCATTTTTTCCTGAATGAGAAGTCATTAGCACTGTTATTATTATTATAACTTTTTGTGAGGGATGTAAAACAAGTATTAATTAGATCAGTTGGGAACCCACAGCTTGGCTAACTCATGCAGTACCATATGCTGACTAACATCTGCCAAAGCCAACACAGTCCACCTCTCTTGGCTCTGAGGCGAAATTAAACAGACAGACAGACTTGGTCTCATTGTGACTGGGTCGCTCTGAACTGACCTTTTGATTAAAACTGTTCACCTTCAAGTGTATGTTAACCCAGACAGTGTATCTTGGAGACTCTGAGCAACTACTGTGGGATTCCCCTGCATGCATTAATCACAATTTGAAATTTTCACATTCTTTGCCTGTCATGTTATATTATGGTAACATTAATGTCTAAAACTGACATTTTGGGATAAATATCAGAAGTCGAAGTGCAGGCTTATTAAACTGATTTCTCTTAGTCTGAAATGATACACAGGAATACTGGGTTCTGCTTTACGTCTCCCACTGGGTTTCCTTCTTGACCTAAATTGATACTCTTTATCATTTGCCTATTTATAATGATACATCAATAATTCAAAGTGAATAGGATAGTCTCTTAGGTGTTACAAGCTCAAGTTTTCAAATCAGGCCTAAAATCTAAGGAAACTCCTTATAAAATATAGTACGATAAGAGTGTGACACACCCGGTGCACACCTTTTATGCTCTTATACAGCTGACTTGTAAAAAAACAGCAATAAAACAAGGCTGAGTCACAAAAACAGGGCCATAGGATTCCTATGGCTACCACTGAAAGACTTTTATCACATAATCTAAAGTACTTTATAAAATAGATATTTCAATTGATTTATTATTTTGCTTTGCATGTAGTGGCAACAGATTTGGCAGCTTTTGGTTTACAAAACCCCATGATATAAAGTGTAATTTAAATATAAAACTATGAACAGGTTTGTAATGTCTTATGTTTGGAAGGGTGTTGCACAATTTGCAACTGGCATAATCATAGTTATAAAACAGTTTACATATTTAAAACAACGTGACAACTAACAACAATACAAAACAGTGTAAAGCAAACAGCCATATCACCATAGTAGCACAGTTTACTCTGAGTATAATGCTACAGTTAAAAACAAATATTTTTCTGAAAGGAATTGTGAAAAAGGTTTCAGCACGGATGGATTAAATTGATTAAAGTGACATTTATAATGTTACAAAAGATTTCTATTTCAAATAAACATTCTATTTATCAAATATTCCTGAAAAAAGTATCACAGTTACCACAAAAATATTAATAATAAGAAATGTTTCTTAAGCTCCAAATCAGCATATTATATTCAGATTTATTTTCAAACATTTATTTAAGATTTAAATATTTCACAATATTACCATGTTTTAGTCTATTTTTGATCAAATAAATGGAGCCTTGTAGAGCATAAGATACTTCTTTCAATAACATTATGAAAATCTAATCGAGCCTAAACTTTTGAACATTAGTGTGTATTATAGTAAGACTTATCAGCTTTCTTTTATGTGATTAAACAGTACAGTTCTCTCGCCAGCTTTCAATCAGAACGAGATGATTCAGAAGCTCTTTCCATACCTTATCATAAGTCAGCTTGTTTGCATGAAATCAGACATAGGACAACAACAAAAGGCGGGCCACTGTGAAGGCCAACTATATGTGCTGAATAGTTCAACAGCTTTATCTCGCCACCCAAAGACATAAAGTAATTATGATGTGCTGAAATGTGCTGTCCTAAAATGACATATAAGGGCATTGGCACTGAGTTTATTCAGCACAATGAGTCATAAGCACACATAGAAATTGCCTCAACTGGATGTATGTGTGTGTTTGTTCACTAGGTAGTTGTTAATACTGACAAGTTATATAGCCTCTATGATTTGATTTGGCTATTAAAACTTGAATCAGTTTTCAGGAGCAAATGAAGTGATAAAGATTTACTGCACCTCACAGTTGGCTCCTTCATTGCTGGTTCACTTTAACCTCCACCAACCTTTGGCAAGCAGACTACATCTATAACCACTATGCTCCTGTAATCTTTAAGAAGCTGTCAAGATTGATACATTGTGTCAATTTCCTGACACATTTTTCTTTTTGTCTTGCCCCATCTCCCCAGTTGTGATTTACAAACACTTCACTTTAAAAGAACTGCAAATTTTCCCACACACTTTTCAAGATCTGTTTAGTTTCCTGTGTGGCCAATTAGCTGCAACAACATTTTCAGGATGTATGTTGTCTGTCAATTTTGTGATCCTCCATCTGCAAGTTTACACATAGCAGAGCACACTGTATGTTTATGTATTTATTCTTCTTTATGCATGTCTAATCATAGCCAGACCTCATTTTATGAATAATGCTTTACTGATTTCTGTTTGGCCTAAATGTTATCGCAACCCACTAAATACTGGGCAACCAGTGTAGTTCAATTCATGAACAAATGACTCGTATGAACTAGTTCTTTATGTGTTCTTGATTCACTAAAGAGTTGATCCAACCAGTTACTGAATCAGTATTTGACTCACTTACTAAACTGCAAGTTATAATGGTTTTCAGTGATTTCAGTATGGAATTGAAGTTTCATTACCTTTTATATATAAAGTGTGATCCAGCAATGGTGGAGCCAACTTTGAGGTTAAATCATTATTTTGATCACTGCTGAAAATTGATTGAAGTTTTAATAGCCAAATCAAATATACATAATGTATATATTTAGAATGTCTTCATTTCATTGCATTACAATGAAAAAAAAAAGGTCTAGAAACAATTTCCACTCAGAAATTTCTAGTAAATTTCATAAAAAGTAGAAAACTGAAATAGTAATTTCTTCGAAAACATACTCCAAAAAAATCTTTGTTTTACTTCGAAAAGTGTAGATAAAAAATATCAAATCTAGTGTCATATGCAAATAATGCTATAGCTTTTCTATAGCACTAACTTAAATTTTCTGAGCTTTTTAAAATCTTAACCAATTGGTATCAACATCATTTTTCACGGATGTGTGAAGTCAGTTCCTCTCAAGTTCACACAGGTGTCCTAGCACAAAAATACCAATGTAGTTAATTATATTAATATTAAACATTTTCCACAAAGTTTGACAACCAGAAAAACTTTATCTAAATTTTAAACAATACATTTACATTTTATATTCTCATTTTGTGATTTGCTTTTATTTGAAAATAATGTCATATATAGAACTTAACATCAACTGATGCTAAGTCTGAAGAACTCTAAACCATGGGGAGATGTCTTAACTCTCTGTGTTGCTGATTTCAGTTGCACAGTTTCAGGTCAGCTCCGATCAGAAAGTTCCAGACCAAGGTTGAGTGGACATGTGCCAAAAATCCCCCATGGAGGATAGTGTTAAGGTCAAGGCCTCTCTCACTAGCTGAGTGATTTGACAGATCTGACAAGAAGCTGATGGCCCCTTTGTTCTGCCTGTCAGCTTCCAGTTCAGTCCGTCTCATTTCAGTGCTTTGAAACAGCGCGAGCTCCAGCCATGGAATACATCCTGCTCCGGATTGACCAAGTGGAACTCCTTGGGCCAGATTAACTAAACAGGGCAAATTAGTGTGAGACCGCAATCCCAAAAAAGCACAGATGGGAATGGAAATTTCTGAGGGTGATCTACCGACAATGCACAAATTAAAGAACACAGACGCAGACAAGCGCATTTCCATAATGAACAATGCAATCAACCTAGAGCAGCGCAAATTAGTGTAGGGTCGCAAATAAACAGAGATGACAAAACACAAACGCAAAATAGGTAAAAACATGCTTTTTGGGGTGTTAAATAATGTTCCAAAATCAGTAAACTGATGACCGCAAACCATTTAATTTAAATACTCTCGGCCCATAAATTTGGTGTCTGAAAGCGAAGCTCCTACAATTGCATATGCAATAAGGTCAGCCACAAAATAGCTAATTTCATCACTTATGTTTCACTGCATGTCTTTGGTAAATCCTGACAGTAAAAGAAGGTTTGCGTTGGTGCAAATCTGGCCCTTTTTCTAGGCTTGGTCGGCCATGTTTCAAGTACTACCTTCTCTTCTGTTGTCACCGCAGCTCAACCTTTGTAACTCCATTGCTATTTTTAGGTTAAGTACTTTGTCTAATGAGAGTAAAACGGGTGATGTAATTGATTTGTGTGCTAGATTATGGTAATTGTTCTGTATGACAGCAAGTATTAAGCCCTGTGGACTCACACAGGTTCTGGAGAAGTTCAACCGCAGCTTTGTTTGAATGAACCTTGCATGTATTTTCAACGACGAGGTAGTATGCTCTCGTCCCCAAGCCTGTTTTTAGTCAGGACAACTGCATCTGCATTTTGGCAGGCGGACGGTTCTCCTCTCATGCAACTTGGTGCAATTAACCACATTTCAACAATGACCTCAGCCTTAATCCTGGGCCTTTTGATAGCGCTGGGTGCAGAAAACAACAGAAGCCTTGAGTCACAAAATAGCCCTTGAATCTGCTTGTAACTATCCGTACGGGCCATTGATAGCTACCCGCTTGCTGGCAAAGGAAGTGATGTGTGATTTGGAGGCATTGCTGCACACCCTCTCCTTGATTAAAGAAAAGCCCATTTATGGGGGTCTGCTTTCTTTCCGTGCCACCTCCCGCCTTTTAGTACCTCATAAGACCAGACACACCAGACCATGTCTTCGTTAACCTCTTGCACCTTCACAGTCCTCACGACAGAGGCACCGCTCTCCCTCCGGCATGCTAAAACTCTTAGTGGGTGGGTGATTGTCTGCTCGTTTTTCCAATGAGGAAAAATGCTAGCAAGGGAACCATCCTGAGGGTTCGGTTTCACATGCGAAAGAAGCCAGATATGTACTATTCAGCCTTTAGGAGCAATAGAAATCGGTCTTGTTGAAAGTCTGGCCACTAGTTTGCGACCACCAGCAAAGTTACAGCAACCTTACAGCAAAACAAGATAAAGAGAAGGAACACTGCATAATATATTAAGACATTTTCAGAGAATGTATCTTTAATTAGTCTATTTTATCTTTTTGCACTGGTGAATTTATTCTGCTTGTTTTAAGTATACACCAGCAAAAAACAAGTGAAATCTGCCAGTGCAGAAAGATAAAATACACTCGAAAAAAACAAGTCTAAAGGCCTGTTCACACCAAGATGAATGTTCAGTGCAAAAATTTGATGTGATAAACGTTTTCATTTGAATGAGCTTCTGTTAATTAGTCTGCTCAGACCAACACAAACATATGCAAGCGGTTTTAATTTCTTCCATAGCATTGCAAAGAAAATGGGTCAACTAGTAAGATGTGCTCAAAAATCTGAATAGCTATTTAAAAATATCTAAAAAAAATTGTTTCTTCTCTGTGACATGCAGGTGTTAGAAATGGAAAGTTAGCACAGCGCTAATTTTTGTGATTATTGGCCATCTAATTATTGGCTTATCTGTATTAGTCAGCATTTGGTGCATCTGTAGTGCCTCCAATAATACAGATTTTCAAATAAAATGAAGATAGCAACCGCTACGGTTAATTGACACTTTTTTTTTTTTCACCTTCGAAAAAGATAAGAACCTCCAAGTGCATTACATCCATATTTTGGAACCTCTTTGTACCTCTTTTGTTACAACTGTATTGGTACAAGTATCAATTTCACAGTTTGTGGTGAGCAGATTAAATAAATTGCCGTACACAAAGTGTCTCGGTTTACCCTTTGTGGGCCATACAGGGAATACACTGGACATTCTGGGACATTCTTGTTTTAGGGGTTGATGATGTAATTTGGCCTCTGACCCTGGATCAACTGACTCTGGAAGTGAGCTCCTTATCTGGGACTGTAATTGACTAATGAAAGACTTCCTCTGCCTTGTAAGAATCTCTTATCGCAGAGCTGAAAGCAAGGTCTCATTTCTGAATCTCGATAGCAGTGTTTTAAACACATTTATACCATACAGTCAATGAATATATGAAGAGGTCCAATACAAAAGCCTCTAAAAGCTATCTTGGTCAAAAATGAGATAACAATACTGAGTGAACTATATGTTCCATCAAGTACTTTCACTTCAAACACGCTAAATCCCAGCCTCAACCCATTCAGAAGTACTAGTACTTACATAGAATCCTATACAAAGTATCCAGAAAGAAATGCTAATTTAAAAAAAAAAAAAAAAAAAAAAAAAATCTTCAGACGTACTTAGAGGCTTTCGTATCTGAACTCTTCATATGTATACAGACTTAAACCCTGTTCGCACGGGATTAGTATTACCTGGTGACCTCCAGTCATTTGTAATAATTGCGGAGGTTGTCTGTGATCTTAATCCTGTGCGAATCGGCCATGTCTGTAATTTGTAAAGTAACAATTCCCCCGCAAATGACCTACCATATTTCACCGAACACTGTGTCCTGTCCTGCTATGAATTTGGCATCTCTATGATTTGCCAGTACTTATGTGTCATATATAATTTTTTTCGTTTTTGTTTCTGAGCGCCTTTATCCATCTTTTATGAAAAATGGAGGTTGCCAAGTGTT
Source organism: Tor tambroides (assembly GCA_021397915.2). Classification (NCBI taxonomy): domain Eukaryota; kingdom Metazoa; phylum Chordata; class Actinopteri; order Cypriniformes; family Cyprinidae; genus Tor; species Tor tambroides. The sequence goes on along the minus strand of JAFVLL020006106.1, from coordinate 10,908 downwards.
TTGATAGTATTTTGGGTGCTGGGTCATATCGCTTATACACCATTCTACTATAATGGTAATTTTGGTATTAAAAAAAAGCTGAACCATCAGAAGAGCGAAAACAAGAATGATTAGATGCTGGATGACTTGTATAGCAGCATGCAGTAAGCAACATTCTTCTGTTTATGGTATAAAATGTTATGCAAAGCCTTGACATCATATCCGGGAGATAAGTCTGTAAATTCGAGTAAAATCACAGGCTTCGTTTATCCCGTGCGAATGCGCCACACGAAATTCAGATGTAGGGAGGTAATTTCTAAATCACACGAGGTCCCTAGATAATACTAATCCCGTGCGAATAGGGCTTTAGTCATTCGTGCAACTGTAAAATGTTAAACATGTAAAATAAAGCCATGCTTTTTGATTACAAATCCAAGATTAACATGCACCAAAGTGATCAGTATTTTAACAGTTTTATGTCTTTCACCCTTTCAGTCAAAAACTTGAAACTCTACTACAGCATCAGGAGAACTGGTCAGTGACAGAAAGAACTGTCTGTAAATTTAGACAAGGCAGACAAACTGACAGAAAGAGACTTGGGGCCCTGGCTAAGTCTTTCTTTGTCCCCATCTGACCCCTGCTCTCCTTCCTGGCCTCTGTGCCTCTCACCTAGGCCGTCTCTCTGTGTGCGGGGGGTAATGGGATACCTGTCACTGGCTCTAATGGCCTTTGAAGGACCTGGCTAATCCCCAGAGTTTGCATTCAGCGAGCCATAAAAGCGAAACGAGGCCAAGGGCAGGCCCCTGAAACTGTAACAGCTCTGAATTGTGCGAGAGGGAACATCACCCAAGTGTGCAACCCTGGCAAATGAGTGTGATAATGGACTCTCAACTGAGTTCAAGTGCCTTGATGGTTGTGGTTCAAATTTGCACAACCTCACTTGCTGGCAAAATAGCATCTAAATGGTATCTGTGTTGGTGCCAACAAGAGATGTACATTATATCTGTACCATATCGGTTATCGGTCGATACTAGAGACTTTTTTTTATCATTATTGCTTGATATTGGATATTTAATTGTGCATATTTACTGTATAACCCCTATTTTTTATATCTGGATTACTTTTGCAGTCATCTAATGTTCATCTTTACAAAAAATAATAATTTAATTAATAACAGTTAAATGTAATCTTTAACAATCTCACAATGAATATCCATTCTATATTCATATTTTGTATATTTTTGTAGAATTTCCCATTGAATATTAGAATTTAGTATTTACTCATTAAAACAAAATAGTATAGAATATTAATTTGTGCAACTTATATATCAGCCATATCACGAAAAGCAATTATCGGTTTATCGGTATGTCAGAATTTGTAATATCGGCATCCCTAGTGCCTCCAATTATACAGATTTTAAAATAAAAATATAAAATGAAGATAGCAATGACTACTGTAAATTTAAACCTTTTTTTTCTTACCAAAACAACTTAGAAAAAGATATAAACTTTCAAATGCATTAAATCTGTATTTGGTATCCTTTGAAGGATAATAAACCGTATTGGTATAATTATACAGGCTTATTGCAGGCAACTTCACAGCTAAGTGTTCTGCTGGGAGTGTTTGGGGTAAAATTCTGCAGATCAGTTTCGGTATTAAGGATAAATGTCGTTTTCTAACCATGACCCTCTGGTTCATAGAATAGAATATTGTTTTTTTATTCTTTCATTCAGTCCAGCTTGAGTGAATATGACATGCTCTTTATTATACTGGAGCCCTATGAAACACATGGCGAGAAGTAAAGAGCAAGTCTGAAACAGATGTTTCACATTACAGCCAATGGACATTTATGAGACTGGACAGTAAATGCTTGGCAGAGTTATTTAACTTCAATGTGTGTGTGTGACACGGTCAAAAATCTTTTTATTTGATTTTATTTTTAAAACATGGTGCAGATTTCATCACCTTTTATATGAACTATAGCAGTTTCTATTTGCTTTTGTTCATGCTGTCCGAAATATGTCAATATTATTATAACTCAATAAAGAAGCATGTGTGGCATCTATTACATACCAATATTCTAAAATTTTTGTTGATCTGTAATATTGGTTATATACTGATATACTTAAAGTTAATTTTTAAAAACGCCAATAATTTGCAATTTAATGGCACTGTTAAGTTTAATGTTTGGCAAATATCAAAATGAACATTCACTATTTTTGTTTATAAGCATTTTATTAGTTCTGATCCCAAAATCCACTTTTGATCCATGATTGATTTTATTTAAAATTTATTTAGACTACATAGTATAAATTTTAATATTGGTTATTTTTTGGTTAATTATTAGCTTATTGTATAGAAAATTCTTAAGGAGGTCTAATTATTTTGGAAAAGAAGTGTTTAGAACTTGGAAAAAATCATTATTGGTGGTTCTCTGCTCTCGTGTAGCAACTGCACCAAGGCCGCAGCGCATCTTGTTCAGGCTTATTATTGCTGAAGAATCTATTTAACGACCAATTTAATTGTGAAAAAGAGCATGTTTACCTCACACGCAGGCCTCTGGTGCAATGGATAGCAGACTAATAGGATGAGAAAGACTGATGTTATCAAAGCCAGCGTAGTTTAACACACACCACCCCACCCCCTGGAGATGGCAAGAATGTGGGAACGAAGAGAGAAATCAGGCCAGGCAAAGAATCGCCTCAGCCACGTCCTTTCTTTGCACTCTCGTTGTTTCTTTCATCCCTTTCTTTTTACTACTTTCGCAGTCTGGACGGACCCAAATGCAAGCGAGTACATCTGAACAAACCATTTGTCCTGCTTCTAAATGGTAAAAAAGGGTGTATTTTTCATTATATTTTATGTGCTGCTTGCATTTCTTAAGCCCCCCAAAACATTATTTTATTTTGTTTTTATACACTCCAGGCAAGACATTTCAAACAATTTTGATATTCTGTAACTAATAACAGGACATTCAGACATTTTTAAGTGTGACTAAAATGTCCAAACCATATATTTTAGGTGCTACTATATATTGCTGAGTTCAACCAAGGAGGCCATATGTGTTTTAAAATATCTAGTTTGGTTGAAATTAAAAGCGCTTGTGAATTAACACAGTGTAACATTCAGTTTCATACTGAAAATCAATTGACATGCAGATTTAATGCCGAGATGTCTAGCTTTTTTTCACACATTCAGCTTAGAGGGAGCATTGGAAACTGGTATAATAAACAGCTTAGCTGTACACATTTATTACATCAACAACAACCATAAGTTACGTTTATGGCTGTGTAGGGTGTCATGGGATCTAAATAAGACATGAGAATCATTACTATAGGCTGAAATGCCTAGACAGACTTACGTAATTTGAATAATATACAGTAATACGAAGCCAATGTGGAAAGTTGCACTAAATATTGGAGCATAGAAAAGCTATATTAGTATACTAAGACAGAACCAATGAGGTCACAGGGTCATTTTCACAATCCGACATTATATGTAGTGTATATGTGCAGGTTGTAGGTATAGGTGGAGAGTTTTACAATTTAGAAGAGGTTTATGTGTGTAGAGAAGATGTGTGTCATAGCTTGTAGCCTTTGGAGACTTCATATAGTTATGATGCATGTCAAGAAACTCATGCTGGAACTCCTCAGCTGCTCTCTGGAATATTTTCAGGATCATTCAGCTGTTAATTAGCTTGTAAATATAACGACCCAGCACAAGTCGCTCATGCATACAAGTGAAGTCGTTTGACCACACCTATGGTCAATGTGGAGCTGCATCTCAGTCATGAAAGGTGTTGTAAAATGGTAGTTTATGCCATAAACATTCATTTTCGGATTAAATCCATTATGAAATTACCTGACCTCAACAGAACACCCAAAAACATTTTTAGACTTACATCCAAAGAGGGCCCCAAATCATATTTAGAGAACAGAATATTAAACCATTATGAAATTATATATATAAATAAAACATTTCTGTTTAAATAAATGTTGTTCTTTTGAACTTTATATTCATCAAAGAATCCTGACAAAAATGGATAATAGTTTCCACTAAAATATTAAGCAGCACAACTGTTTTCAGCATTGATAATAAATAAAACAAATTTCATGTTACATGTTACGTTACACTTCTGAAAATTCAGATTTGCCATCACAAGAATAAACCACATTTTAAATTATATATAAATAGAAAACGGCTATTTGAAATCATAATAATATTTTACAGTTTTATTGTTTTTACTGTATTTTGATCAAATCAATAGACACCAAACACAATGTTGGGGTAACGCATTACAAGTAACACAAGTTATGTATTCAGATTACTTTTTCCAAGTAAATAGTAAAGTAACGCATTGTGTTTAAATTTACAAGAAAATATTACTTTTTCAAATAAGTAATGCAGGTTATTCACTGACACCACTCCTGTCCCTGTCATGAGAGAAACTGGGGGTGAGGTGCAAAGGCAGAGGCACTTCCTTCAAGGCTGAGGCTTATTAATTTCACTTTTGGTGTGAAAGGGCCTTTAAAGTCACCAAAATATAACTTTTGGGCGTTTTGTAATTAAAAATAAATAAGCAAGCCCAGCTCAGGTGAAAAAACGTAATGCATTACTAAGTAACGTAATTAGTTACTCATTTAATGGAGTAACACCATATTGTAATGCATTACGTTTAAAAGTAACTTTCCCCAACACTGACCATCAGATGATAACCGTTTTTCCCAGGGCACCAACATTAGGTGAAAATTCGATTTTGAGGGTAACACGGTCCAAAAGTAGGGCAGAGCAGTTTCCCGCACACTTGAAACTCAAGCTGTTTAAAGCAGCGGTGACTGGGGTGGGCTCACGGCCTGAACGCTCATCCCACACACATAGGCCTTGAGTTCATTCGGCTCAAGAGCACCTAGGAGGAGGCTGATCTGATCAAAGGTGCTGGTCACGGCCATTAGGCGAAGCAATAAGGACCCAGCATGAAAAGGTTGTGATCTGAAAAGGGTTAGGAAAGAAAAGGAGAAAAAACAACATCAGGACCCTCTAAAGGAAGAAAGCAAACTGTGAAAAAATTGAAAAGGTACGTCAATCAACTACAAGCACCCAGTTGGACACAAGAGATTCCCAGGCTTTCACCCGAAGGGGCGACAGGCCAGAGAGGGCTGCTGGAGGGGGCAACCTGGGAAATTAAAGACCTCTCTTTAAAAAGCACGTAAGGGAGGGGTTAGCCGGAGAAACTTAGCTCCATCTTTCACCCTGTCGACCCCCTCCTTCTCTTTTAATTGATGTGGGTGGAACTTTGCTCTGTGTGACAAAAGCTGGGTCATTAATGAGACCTTGTCAGCTTCCAAATCTCAGGTAGGCAACAAAGGCCTATTGGGAGCAAAGGGCCAGTTGAAGGAAACATAATTTTAGGAACCTCCTGACCTCCGCCCTGGCTTTCCTTATTACCAGCATCTACATCCCGCGTTCTCCACCAACTCCTCCTTCTGCTCCTCTCACCCGACGATAATTCTGACAAAGGAATCGCTTTGAGAGCTCCTTCCTGCTTTTTTTCTTAAATGATTTGCTTTCAACGTCAAAAAGGGCTGAATGATCTGAAGATGGGCTCACTTCCAGAAAGTAAAGGGTGGGAGATTAAGGCAAAAGTGAAAGAGTAAAAACACTGTGCAAAGGGCTTTCAGAAGTTACATGTGAGATGGGAAGAATGGGTAGTCTACACTTGACTAAGTCTGTAGAAATGAGGATTTTGCTTGTAATGGTTCAAGCAGCTCATTGCCAGCTCCGGCCAACACATGTCAAAGGTCAAGAGAGTTTGCTGAAGATGAGATGAAAACAAACTTGATGCAGTTTCTCTGAAATTATTCTCACCTACCAAACTCATTGGCATCTCTCATAATTCATTCATTAACTCTTGTTCTGTGTTGAAAATCTTTGACCTAATTTGGTGTTCCTGGTCAAAAATGACCTCAGGTTTTGAGTATGAAAAAGGTATTATTTGTGGATAATTTTTAAATTTAGATTAAATTTAAATGAAAGTATTATTTGTGGATATTATGAATAATATTCACTCAAAAACTGAGGTCAGATCAGTGAGGACTACAATCAATCATTTCTAAAAAGACATACAAATCTTGTGCTAATTGAATGAAAACAAGTTAATAAAATTGAATCTAATATTTAGTAATAGTATAGCATAGTGAAAGATTTACAGTCAAACCGAAAATTATTCAGACACCAGATATCATTTTTGATTTTTTTTACTAGTGGGTGCAGGACACTATAGTTCATTTAGGATAGTAAAATAAAGTAAACTGTGGCATATTATACCCAAAAATTCTTCATACAGTGGACTACTGGTAAAATTGATAAAAATTTGGGATCAAAAGATTTATTTGATACTTTGACCTGATCATGTTTTGTTACATACCTTTCTATCAAAGTTATCTGATATTATCAAGATGAATTTGTTCTGACACAGTTAACTCTTGAGTTCTTGTCATATTTTATTACCATTTTCTAAACTATAGTGAATAAGCTGTGATAATGTGAGAAATGTTGAAAGTGTCTGAATACATTTTGGTTTGGCTGTACATGCAATTTTTTGTAGATCTTTGACCGGGAACACCACAAATATAACAAGTTGGTCCTAAAAAAGTACAAAAATTGACACTTTTTTTTTTTTTTTAGCAAATTGTCATATCCTGTGTGAGAAATGTTTTAGTCCAATGCGATAACAAACTAGAATTTTTGGGAAAAAAATCTTCTCAGAGTAAAAATGACTGGAATGCAACATGAGGGTTAATATTTAAAAAATACAACAGATAAAAAGCATAATGGTATATATTCTATTTCTATTCACATTACTCCACTGTACTGCAGGTCTATGTAGGTGTCACAGTTAGTTGTAAGCTGTATGTGTTGAAAAGAACCATCTCATTTGAGCCATTCAGTTGGGATTCAGACTAAAATGGTTGCACTGTGAAGATTAACCTCTGAAGTATTTTACTGCCTTCAAAGTTTTAGGTTGTGTTGAAAAATGTTTTCATGAAAAATTTAATTCCTTGAACACTCCAGAGACCATGAGCTTAAGACACAATAGAGGACATTTTCAAAAGGGAATAGAGATTAATAAAGGTCCAACTGGCCTTTATAGGTGTTTGGTCATGCGTCAAGAACTTGAATAATTTCTCCTAGACAAATCCGCACCGACTACCCTTCGGATTTTCTCAACGGAGTTCAAATAATGGTGACGAAAGTAACATTTATATGAAAATTAGATGACAAATGATGGTAGAATGGGATTTTTTTCTTTTTCTTTTTGAGGAAGTTAAGGTTTTAGCGCATTAAATAAAGCACTAAAACTGGTTCTTTATTCAGGAGGTCTTCCTGGCTTTCACAGCTGAATTGGACTTGACTCACACCTTTGAGCAGCTAATAATGAAAATTAGAAGTAACAGCACTTACTTCAGACACTGATGTTTTTCATTTGACTGGACCGTTCCTCATAAACTCAATGTGAGCTCCAATCATCTGGGAGACTGGCTGGATGTCTTATGAGCTGTTTGCACGCGTCCGTCACCAAAGCTACCATGTTTGTAAACACGGCAAGTAAATAACATATTGGCCTTCAAAGGACATACATTACAGAATGAGGTCACAGCTGTATACCTGAGCGATCTATCAGTGCATCTTCATGATGAACGGCTACATTATCCACATAAGTTTATGAAGAAAGACATTACTTAATTTACATATGCACTGTTACAAGAAAAAGATTTCACATCACAATCTGTTGCCTGTCAGCCGCCCTATTATTGCTTCCTTTATATTAATTTTAATATTTTTATATTTTAGTCACTTTTCTTGCATTTTCTAGGTTGCGATACATTTAAATTACATTTATGCATTTGAAAAAAATCTATTCATACAATGTAAGTCGATCTGGATAAAAGCATCTGCCAAATGCATAAATGTAATGTAAATGTAAATACAACCTAGAAAGTGCAAGAAAAATGTAAAAAGCCATAAATATATTATAAAATGTATTTCAAGAATGGGATGGCAAGCATTGGAGGACTGGATTTTTGCTTTCAAAGTTTACCATAAAAGCACACATGAACAATAATGAATGATAGAACTTTGTTATATAGTGACATTAAATTGCTGCAGCATCTTCTGTTTTATTGGTGTCAGTGATTTCAGCAGGCACACAACAGGCACACAACGTCATAAGACGTTGATATTTGGTTAAATTTTGGTTGCGACGTCGGGTGACCAAAATTCAATGTAAATCCAACGTCTAATGTCAATGTTAAATTGATGTCCAATATCGACGTTAGCTGACGTTGAGATTTTGTTATTTTTAGGTTGTGTAACCAAAATCCAACGTTGTCAACGTCAAATTGACGTCAAATATTGACGTCATGTCCAGCTGTCCGACGTCATGTCCAACGTCAACCTGATGTTACATAGACGTTAACTTCCAAACTCAGCTTACAGCCAAGGATGTTATTCTATCGCTACATTTTCTACTTCGTTTTCCAAGTTTTTCTGATAGAACACAGTATTTTTTATCATAATAAAACGTGTAATTCAACAAGTACATTCATCCCAGGAAGTGTCACAAAGTTGCAGATGATAATTAGTCTATGGGTTTAAACTGGAAGAAATAGCTGTTGAGAAATCGCTACACCTGCTCAAACCTGACAGCAAGGGTTTACTTAGTCACAGCTGAAAAGCTTTAACCAGAATCCCAAACCCAAGTTCTTTGGTCTGCCACCTGCAACACATGTGTTCAACAGATCTGCCTTCCTGTGGTTTTTTGTGTTCATTTCCCAACTGGCGCTAGATCAACATCTCATTCAGCACCTCGATGTGTTACAGTGTTTACAGTCCTTGTCCAAAGCCAACAGCTGATTTGTCTGCACTGTTTCCCCTTGCAGTATTATAGAGAGGCACCCAGCTGACACCAAATGGTTTGCAGCGTTTTGTCTTTTTTTCCTTTTAAGCTGCTTTTTATGAGCTTTAAACCTCATGGATGCTCTTAACAGATAACATCAGACAATATGAAGTATGTGATGTAATGGAGAGGAATGCTCTCAGAAACCAATCAAAGTTTTTTTTCACAGGACAATCTCTGGTCATCTCCAAAACAATCTGCCCTATTGTCATGACAATGGGCCAGTCTCCATTTTAGACCAAAAACGGCAATAGAAGAACCTAGCATGAAGGACATCCAACCATAATCACTCGGAAACCAAACTGCCAAATCATTAAAAAAAAAAATCAAAATAAAAAATTGCTTGAGTTCAATAGTCATACACATATAGTGCATATTTGGAAGAGCAACAATGGAAAAGCAGCGCAGTGTAATGCAAAAATGCGTTCTCTGTAAATGGCCCCCTAAATTCTTTCTCAGACATTTTTCTACAACAATTTGGAACCATTTTGTTGCAAATTCATACAAATATGACATACGCAGATTCATTGACATACACCCAACTGAGGGGTAAGTTTTAGGGTGGGTTAAGGATAAAGTAGATCTTCTCATGAATTACATTATACGAATGTGTATGAAATTCCACACTCATAAAATAGCAGTTTTCCCAAGAGGTTGGGTTGAAAATGTCATTCTTGTGTGCAACCGACAAAAAACAAGATCACCATTGCTTCATTCATTGAACACCATGAAAATGACATAGACAATTTTTTATTTTGGCAAGTACAAGAATCAATTTGTCATTAAATAAAATAGGATGTAAACACATTAAATGGATAGTTCAACCAAAATGAAAATTCTGTCATTAATTACTCACCCTCATGTCATTCCAAACCCCGTTAAGACTTTCGTTCATATTCAGAACACAAATTAAGATATTTTTGATAGAATCAGAGAGCTTTCTGACCCTGCATTGTTATTTTTGTTTTCTTTGCACAAAAAGTATTCTCATAGCTTCATAAAATTACAGTTGAACCACTGATGTCACATGAGCTATTTTAATGATGTCCTTACTACCTTTCTGGGCCTTGAAAGTGTCAGTTGCGTTGCTGTCTGTGGAGGGTCAGAAAGCTCTCAGATTTCATCAAAAATATCTTAATTTATATTCTGAAGATGGACATACAGAAATGAATTACATAATTTTCACTTTTGGGTGAACTATCCCTTTAAGTAATGCCTTACTTGCAACTTGTATTCGTAACTTTAAAATTTTACCCCCAACATTGGCCATAATATCAGTAGCATATTGTCATTTCTACTCTTTTGTTCATTATGCCATAAGTGCCACATGAGTTCCAAAGAAAACCATGTCTGGAAATCTAGGTTGTTCTTGGTGGATTCACAAAGAGCATCATTCAAACTGGCCTATTGTAGTGTGTCCTGTTTTTTCTTGTCCTGGGAGAAAAAAAAACCCATCCCTTGAGCATATGGATGCCTGGTTTTCTAATCAGCAATGATAGAGTGGCTTTTGATGGAGAAACTCGCCCTTTCTAAACCAGACTTCTGTTCCTTTTTTCCCCCTCCTCAGGTCTGATGGAAATCCGATCTGTCAGTGTGGGAGTTGTCGCCATCAAATCTGTCAGCACTGGCCTGTACTTAGCTATGTCCAAAAAGGGAACGCTCTTCGGATCGGTAGGTACATCACAATGTTTCAGCATGTTATAGTATTAATATTTTGCAAATTAAAGAAATAAAAATTTGTAAATCTGTGTCATCCAATAAATATCCTGGAACTAACATTTGGTCTTTTATCGGAACATCCCAAATCTTTGGACGTTTAATGTTTTTGTGAAGTTAGTGCGTGCCACCAGACAGTTGTTTGTGGCTTGTTTAATGAAGACGCCCCATTGCATGGTGCGCTTTAACTGCTCTCTGAGAAATCTCACCCTGGCAATCTGTCACCCAGCCATGATAAGATGGCTTACAGATGGCTA